>NNCF01141911.1:11542-21581 GCA_002313205.1 Laupala kohalensis
AAAAATATATATATATATATAATATATATATATATATATATATATATATATATATATATATATATATATATATATATATATATATATTAAGGGCATGTGGCAATTACGAGCGAGTCCAACAGCACATGTGACACCACCGTCACCACAGCCGCTCCGCAACCCTACCCTCTCGACATTGAGTAATGTCCTGCTCCTCCCCCCGCACCTCCCACGCAAATTGGTCCTCCTATCTCTCTCTCTCCCCCTCACCGTCTCTTTCTCTTCGGATGGGACAACGTGCCGTCGAGTAGTTGACGCTACGCAGGCATCGTTGACTTGATACCTCACGCTAGTAGTGGAGGTTGGGTTATGATTAGGTCGGCATTGGAATAGCAATCGCCAAGGCACTCCTTGCACCAGGGAGTGAGAGAACGAGCGACTATCGATTCTGCTCCGAGTCGTCACCTCACGGCCCCCTAGAACGTGGTACGTGTGCTTCGGTATGTTAAATAGGGGAAGAGTGTGTGGGTAAATATCGCACCCTCCCAAGTGATAACTCTCAAAGCTTCAAGAAATTATTGAAACGGTGAAAATTTTTGATCGCGAGATTTTGACGGAAATAATGTAATTTATTGCAATCGAATTACCAGACTGATGTTTAGCCACCTTACCAATGAGGATCCTAATCAAGATGTGCTAGACGACCATAAATATAATGATTCAATCATTAAAAACAGTTAAAAACACATCATACAATTTATAGCACACAATATTTCGGGAATGTATTTAAATCCAAGTTCCCCTGTCAAGCAATCTTAACACCCATTTTTTGGGGGGTGGGGGCTTTAGGGCTCGTCGACATCGAGGTCATTAGAGCCCTAAAATTCTGTAGAGGTAGGGAAAATGCAGTTACGCACTAGGGAGAGCCAACATGACTCTCCCCGCGTGTGGGACTCGCCGAATGACTCAACCATACCCACTAGAAACCCTCCTGAATTACTAACACACATGTGTTAGAGTATAACTCAGTAATTCAATTAAAGTAAATAACATTAAATATACCAAAATATAATTCATTTTTGGCGGGAAAATTCGTTCTTGTAAACAATTTTATTGTTTTTAAAATTGTGTTCGCTTGTGCGCAGCGATCCTCACGAAATGGATGAATCAATCTCATGTAAGTTTCGTTTTTAGAATAAAAAATGTTTTTTGTCTACGCAAGTACTCTAGAATTTATATTTTTAATCTAAAAGGTAATCCATATGAAGATCAAAGTATATTGAAGAAAATTCCCTTAATATGCCTAAAACTCGATGTAAATATACTGAGCACAGGAAGAATATAGAAAAGAAGTTGATACCTGGTAGTATATGTGTCACGCTATTAATTCACTGCTATATTTCTAATGTAAAAAAAAATATGAGAAAATATACTTTTTTAAAGTCCAACTGCCAGTGACGTATTGAAAGCCTGCACTCAACGATAAAATCTATTTAACACAATCGTTCACGACAAGCAAAATTCAATATCGCACTTATTGAATCAGCCACATCAAACAAAATTCAAGTGTTCCTTTTACTTGTCAATCCGAGCTCAAGCCAATGTTCCATTCATTACAGGATTGCTTTGTCGGACGGCGGGTGTGTATTCGTATACATTGATGACCAGAGTTCCAAGAACTCCCAGCTTATCTCCGAAAGATAATGACTTCTCAGTTACAAGTCAAGAGATAGACGCATCATAGAGTTGAGATGCGATATATGGTGAGGCAGGATCGGAGGATTATTCATCATCTGGACAGTATGTCCGGTTTCTCGATGATCAACTTGTCACAGGGAGCCGATCGTTGAACTCTACACGGCTCGGAGACTTATACAACATGGCGGATGAAATAGACACAACATGTTCTAGGATGATCTAAAGCATAAGTGAAGGAAGAAAACATTTGTGATTGATCTTTCCAATAAACAGAGAATATTTCACAAACCTACAAACTCAATTCATTTGATTCTGGATCTAACAGGTTAATGTGGTAAAAAGTCCCGAAACGTGTATGTAATATCCTTAGAGAATACATTAACAGCAATTCTCCCCGTGCACATATAGCAATCAACCTCGTAGGTTGGAAAATATGTTTTTTAATCCCTAGCATTAAACGAATTGTTTTTATAAATCCTCTCAAATCATTTATTTCATATTTATCGTATTGAGTGCACATAATTTGCGAGTACGATAGCCTTTGATTGCCTTCATTTCACTAATACGATTTTAAACGAATTCCATTCCATGTGATACGCACTCCCAGAAGCAAAAGGTCAGCATCCATAAATGTTTTATTTTTTAACAATTATCAAATCGACATGTTATTAGGAATTTTACGGGGCATGGAATACTTTCTCGTTGCAATTTTACCGATTAGATGAAAACAACGGAACTCTTGTAGCAGCCCTACTATATTTTTAATGTTTAAAAGGAACAATACATGTGCACTTCACATAAAGTAAAAAAAATATACTACAAAAAGTTTTCCTATATCATGGTATTAACTATACAATGTGCAGGTCAACATTAGCTGTTTGCCTCCGTAGCACCGGTCGTCAACCTTTTGGATCTCATGGTCACTAATTTCATCATTTTAAATTCTTAGGGTCACTAAATGGTTTTTCAAATAGATAGTTAGATTACGTACGTCCATGGCCATATATTTGTACAAAACAGCACCAATTTAATACAAAAAAAATCAAATATTTTTAATAATAAAAATTATATACTTATTTAGACAACAAACAATTAATTCAATAGAGGTAACAAAATCTTAAGAAGTTATGTGTACTGTGTCCGAGATATTGATATTGTCCAACACCTGACATAAATCAGAATAGAAAAAAGTTTCTATCTCTAGGAAGAGAAAACCTACAAAAATACTTACTGTTTTCAGTACTGTATTCTAATATGTACCTAATTACAAATTATTTTAACATCCAGGAGGAAGGAATCTATAAATATTACGAAGAAATAAACAGAACTCATAGTTACGACTTCACAGACTATATAATTTTACTTTCGCGATTCTGTCACGTAGATTATACGTTCAGTGGTTTGTCCACCTCACATAACCTCGCAACTGAACTCTGCCGGACACATTAGTAAACTTCACAGGCAACAGTCATGCGAGTGAAGATTCCCATCTACTGATTAGCCGTAGTGGAATAAGACATGATGGCCCGTCCCAAGCATGCGCAAAACTAGCCAATCATATTCAAGATATTTAGGATATCGCTTCTCGCCTACAACTCAGTCAAACATATTGCATAAATCTGCACAACACCTCTAACTTCCTTCTAAAAAAATATATTTTGCGTTTCAGAGGATAGCCATCGTCCCCAGTACCTCGATGCACAATGACACACCTTGTGTTATTCCACTATACTGATTAGCAGCCAATTACAATTGTTTTTCTCCTCTTCTCCAATATTAAGAACACTTTACATTTTAATTGCAATAGCCCTTAAGTAGTGACCTTCGAAATTTCAAATAATTTCATCAATTACTTTTTCCGATTTCCATGCAACAGACATTCAAAATAATACATTTTTATTAGTATAGATTTTTTCCTAAACGTTTCGAAAAAAATTAACATAAATAAATATTTAATTTTTATACCATATTAAACAAGTACTCTTAAAAGACTATGCAAAATATGCTCGGATTTTTCTGCGGACATTTTGTTTTTCTCTCACGGACCTTCAGAGGCGTCAATAATCCCTGGTTGGGCGCAACGCGAGGGAATCCGACACTCGGAGCCGCATGACACACACAGACTAGATAACGTGCATCTGGCAGGGGAGTGGGCGAAGGGAACGGAAAAGCCAAAGATTCTCCCGACCTTAGTCACGCGTGACAGCAGGCAGGTATTTAAGCGACGGGGCACAATTGTGGTTCACTGTGAGGGGTTGAAGGGTCTGTCTCATTCTTTACCCCGCGCCGTGTTACATCGTCCAACGCCACCCAGGTGGAGACTGAAATCACCCGAGTTGTTCGGAAACCGCATTTCGAATATTCTCATCTCTACTTCACAATCGTTTCTTCCACCCCGCGCTTATGTATTCAAGTACACAAAGAGTTCAGTTGAGTGAAAAGTAGTGGGTACTGAAATATAATGATCACGAAATCCTATTTTATAAAACTATTAAATTCATCAACTGTTAGGGGAGGGTTTTTTTAATTATTTACACTTAATATTTGCCACGAACTGCAATGAAAATGGTCGGCAAGAATTTTCAATCCTTTAAGTTAGAAATAAACTGTCCTTTTCTTTTAAAGCTATAAATAAATTAAAACCAACTTTTCTAGAAACTATTTATTTCACTGATTTTAGGAGTCGACAAAAAATTCTTATCAAAACCAAAACATAATCCGAACATGAAAACGTTTGCAAATAAATAAATAAATTTGCGTAAAGAATCTCGTGTACAGTCAAGAGGGCTCTAATGACCTAGTTGTTGGCGAGCCCTAAAGCCCTTATAATAATTATAATAATAACAACAACAATAGTGCTCAAACTATATTATATCACGGGGGGACCAAGGTCAAAAGAAATGAAAAATAAAAGACAATGTGTTATATAAAGGTCTAAAAAGGATAATTCCAAACGTTCGATGAACAAGCGCGCGGGTAGTTCTGTTATTATCACGAGCAGACAATGACATGCATCTCGAGAAATATCGCAGAATTAAAATAATTATATATAATTATCATAGGATTTAAAATTTTGTCATAATACATCTCGGACGAACGTATTCCAGAGTCAATGAGGAAAACAAGGTCATTGAGTGGGTACAATTAATATAATTGGTCCCATACGAAGATCGATGGAGTAACCACAGTGAAAGTGGGATTTTGTACAAGACCAGAGGGGTAAGTCGACTCCTTCGCATTTTCCCTATCAACGCACGCACGCACGCCGACCAGCATAGTCTTCGTCGTTCGTCTCTCGACCAGCTGAGAGAGTGAAGCACAATAGGGCACTATGGCGAGCAGATGGGTACACAACAACACCATCCATCCAACCACCCCTCTCCTCATCCACCCTACCAAGGGCGACAACGAGCAAAGGACGCCTCGTCTTTTGTGTTTCTCCCGCATCACACAAGAGCCCTACGCATCAATGGGAGTTTAAATTTTCTTGATTGAAGTGCGTTTTAAAAGTGTGGGGGTTTTGTTCAAATAATTATGTTATATTGTGCGTATTTCAAAATGATTAGGTTCGTTTTTATTTAGAAATTAGGTACGCTCATGATTAGAGGGAATCCTGGAGGTCAAAACCTCTCACCTTGTTTTGAACTACCAAAACATTATTAACTGGAAACAAATCAGTAAAATATATAGAACATTATTACAAAATTAAGTATAGTAATCCCTAAGACATTTTGTTTCGATTTCATTTAATATACATAATTATAAAATTTCTTAAATCGTTCTTCTTTGTCCCGTGTCCCAGCACCGAACTCTACTAATATTGCCAAGTAATGAGAATGACATTTACGAAGGAAAATGAGATGTAATTGAACGTAGCAAGATTTAAATACTCATTAACATAATTTAGGGCATATCATCACATACATTTTAATACCAATTCTACAAATTTATCTTGGAGTCAGTTTCGTTCGCAATCTGGTGGAAGGAAGAAGAAGCGATCGACCAGCGTGTATGTCTCGCCAACAATAACCCAGAAAATTTATATATCTTCGGATGACTGATTCAGAAATTAACCAAATATATGACGAAACAGATCACTCAGCGTAAGACAAAAAATTCAGGCTCCAACGAATCGAAAACCAGTCTCCCTTTGTGTCAGTAATGATGGCAACAATGCTGCTAACAGCTGTTGACTAGAAGGCGACAGAAATACTCAGTGCTATGAAAATAGAACCCACTAGAGAGAAGGAAATGGGATGCGGTTTGGAAAACAGATGGAGATGACAAGTCGAGCAGATAACGAGGAATGCGGGGTCAAGGAAGGATGGGAGATAAGGGATTGGAGTTAGACGCAGAGTTGAAGGAAAAGAAAGCGATAGGGATGGAAACAGATCAAAGAAAGTAGGGATGCAAATGTGGGAAAGAGAATAGGAATTGAAAGAAGAAAAAGTAAAATTAGAAGTACATACATACAAATCATCATTGGAATTGTGCAGAAGAAAGTAGCAAAGTACCAAAATTTGAGAAATTCAGGTTTTGCACTAGGTAGGTACAAGGCACGTGGTGAATTACATATCAACAGGGTGAAGTCCACAGAAGATTATGAAGAGTTCTTAAGACCATCACAAAATGGCAGCCTTGCCTATTTCATAAAAGAGCTGCAATGTGCCGTTCATTACTTTAGCATTAAATGGATTTTAAGTGGAAGTAGTGAAGGAACTTATAATTCTGCAAACTTGGGAAGTGAACAGGTGAAAGAATCATATAGTGAACTTGAGACTGGTCGTAAAATTTCGGTACTGCAGAAAGGGGAATACGTGAAAGACATACAATATTTCATCATTACGACCGATCAGGAGAAGGATCTACAGGCTATGAGTATTATAGACAGCTCTATAAAGAATAAGTGGCACGTATCAGTATGGAAAAGAGATTGTACCTTACACAAATTATAATTTTTTGTTTTTTTGTTTTCTTTTCCGCTTTGATTTTATAGATACTATGAAACTTTCACATTGTATGACAAAGAGTTACCATTTGTTCCTTTCTTTAAAGTTTGAAGAACAAAGAAATAAAAATGTGTAATATAAATAGTTTTTTATAATAGCTTTTTGTTCACAATTTTGGCACGTCGCCCCTTTCCACTGATAAGTATCCAATTAGTAGGAATATATGAAATAATAAACGTTGAGTAAACGAACAAAAAGAACGGATATATGATGGTGAGTGGGGTAGAATGAGAATCGCTCGCTATGCGACGGACTGAGGAAGAGGAAAATATCTCGTGGACACACAATTATTTCGGTCTCCATACATACGACGACGGCGGCGAGTGATTAGCCACGGCGCTTCGTTAGAGAAGCTTTTGCTGCGGTTCCCAGACCTTCTTCCTCTTCTCTTCATCTTTCATCCAGTGCCACGCCTTTCTTCTTCGCCCACACACGAGCAGACGGAAAATTAGATGGCATCTAAAAATACTACAATTAACTAACTCCACAGAACTACGCCAAAAGAACTCGGTTATAATCTGTCTCGAAAATCTCTTGTTATTAAACTGATTTTCTTGTTTATTTCTATCTTAATGAATGGTAAATAGAAAGTCATTCAACTATCAACTGGTTTTTCTGAGTGCGTAGAAGTAAATGGTTAAGTGGACGACACTGAATTTGATCTTTGAATCCCTGAATTTTTATTCGAATCCTTGAAGTCATTTGGTCACATCCAGTAAAATTTAAGTAGAGATTCGGTAAATATCAATAAAATATTTATACAAATTATCACAATTAAAATGACAAATTCAACGATTCGAGAAATAATGAGCGTAAAGAAAATAAACATTTCAACAAAAGTTGTTAAACAGATACATCTTCATACAAATTACTAACCATAATTTCAACGTGGAAATACTGGTTGCCTTCGGATATTAATGAAAGTTCGAGTAATTCAAATTAATATCGTAATCGTGATAAATTGGTGATATTTTATTTCTTTCCTAATATATAAACGAGAAGCCGAATTGAACGAATACTATTCACTTCCAACAACTTCGTCGCGTGAAAAAGTCATAATCCCTTACCTAAGTCTAACGGTTAGGTGGAAGAGCAGGCCCCATGGTCTGAACCTCGCCAAAAGGCATGAAATAAATAAATAATCAAACCATTATGGTTTTCCTCAAAGTTCAGTTTGATATCCTGGCCCGGGTTTTTCTCCGGTTTTCCTTCGGGTAGAGGCGGATTTATCATACAGGTTCTCTAGGCTTTGTCTAGGGGCGGGTCTATTGTAACAATAAATCGTGAATTTAGTGTTATTTCAATTTTTAAGCACTATACTCAGAATAATCTATAGTTCGATAATAACTTACATGTAATTTTTTGCTTAAAATTACAAACATATTGACATTCTATTAGTATTATAACTCGCAGCTAACTTTTTATCTTATCTAGGAATTTTTGCTGAATTTTTTGAATCCGCCTCTGCCTTAGGGCCCTTGATTGGAATTGATGGGATGGTCCCTTGCTTGCTTCCGGAGAGTAAATTAGTTTTATTTTTCCTCCACGTGGTCATACGCAGTTTGTACTGTTTTTTGACAATAAATTTATTTTATTTTTATGATATAGAAAATATAAAAATATGTCAGATTGTGTTAATAAATTTTTACATGAAGTAATAGAATATTTTCATCAATAATATAATTCAATAATAAATTGTTGATCATTTGAATTCCGTTTTAAGCAATCATTTTACCTCAAGTAAGACCAATGCAACAGTAGCCAATTTCGTAATTTATTTTTCCTTAAGTCTTTCTCGAGTGTTTCTTATTAATTTCACAATTCCTATCATTAAAATAAATTTTTGAACAAAATGCATTAAGTGGATCACCAGTGACTGTCTTCGACCCATTTTCTAAGCTCTTAACACGTAAACACATTAACAACATTTTCCTTATCTTCATACAAGAGATACAAGGCGAGCGGTTAAAATGTGAACGCGGTGACGCGCAGTGTGGCGGAATGAACCCGTGGCTCGCTGGGTCCAACGGGAATCACCAGATAAGAAGAAAATATTCTTTAATAGGTTCCAAAGGCTTCGTAAGTACCTCGATGAATTAGATGGAAACTGTATTTAGGAATGGTATGCACTTGGATAAGAAATCTTCTCACAAGTTCAAAATATTATGGAAACGCATTCCTCCCGTATCACAAGACTAATTCATATGACTCATTGGATCACGTGAATTTTTTTAATTTAAAAACTGAAATAACATTAACAACAATAATACTAATAAAATTACGGACATTAATCTCATAATATTTAGTAATGGCGATTTGGAATTTCCTATGAGAAACATATTTTTTTCATTTAAAATCTATATTTTACGGAACAACTTTGAAACTACTGCTATATCATTATAAACACGTTATTTTACAGTCAGTATCCAATTTTTCACACAAAAAGTAAACCTCAGGTTTTTAAATTTCGTGTCATGTTAGAAAGATAAAACGATTGTTGATAAGAGGTTCTATAAACGAGAGTTCAAACAGATCTTAACGACCGGACGTAGGAAAAATAAAACATGCAAGAAAATTTCTAGTTTCGAAACTGCACAAACAATTTCGAAAACCAGACTTATCACACGCTCCATTCATGTCGGAGAATACACCTGTCAAGCATCGCTATAAAGAGCCATCACTGTGAATGTTAAAATGGATTGTAGTAGTGGAATGGAAAATGGAAAATAGTACCTCCTATTTTCAATAAACCAAAAATAATACAATTTATTGCTCTCTGGAGATGAGAATCTAAAATAATACATTCATTTCGCGTTATATTACGAAATTATATTTCGGAATGAAGATCCCCAGAAGTTCTTAAGTAAGGTAGGTAGGTTATGAGAGTTCAAAACTAGGACACTGTTCTAAATCATGCCCATAATTATTTATTTTTTTTGGTGTTAGATAATAAATTTATTGTCAAAAAAAACAGTACAAACTGTGTATGACCACGTGGAGGACTATAAACTAATTTACTCTCCGGAAGCAAGCAAGGGACCATCCCATCAATTCCGATCAAGGGCCCTAAGGCAAAGGCGAATTCAAAAATGTCAGCAAAAATTCCTAGATAAGATAAAAAGTTAGCTGCGAGTTATAAAACTAATAGAATGTCAATATGTTTATAATTTAACGCAAAAAATTTACATGTACAAATTCTTATCGAACTACAGATTATTATAGTGTTTAAAAATCAAAAGAATTGAAATAACACTAAATTCACGATGTATTGTTACAATAAACACGCCCCTAGACAAAGTCTAGAGAACCTGTATGATAAATCCGCCTCTACCCGAAGGAAAACCGGAGAAAAA
>NNCF01141911.1:22016-70468 GCA_002313205.1 Laupala kohalensis
CCGTATCCGAGTTTATTAATACACATAATAAAAATTATATATATAAAATAAGGATTATATATTTTTTAAATCCGATAAAATAAATTTCGTGAAAGAAAAATATATAGTTCAGTAAAATATATATTTCCACCCAGAAACAAAACTTGTGGCTTAAAATGTAAGCGTCAATGTAAATCCAATGAATCGATAAAGAAACGGTTGCATTGGTCGATTTTCTTTTACAAAAAGTAGTGATCCTATATCGCAGACTCCCAAGTTAAAGCAGCAGATCTGACTCCCACATTCCAATTCAATTGACTGATTATAATGTAAAAGCAAAAGAATTACAGCTTGGGGCATCACAGATCGTGAAAGCGGCCCTCCAGAAGCATGCAGCGGCGAGTAACTAAGAAATGAATCGAAAATGAGTCGAAATGATTTCTTGAACGATCAGCGCTCCAATTGGTCGTTGGTTGAATTACGGACCTTAAACACCAGTGCTTGCAGCGGCTGAGTGACAAGTCTCGGAGTCGTAATTTTACGGGGAAATCAGAGGAATAAACGTGGCTTCATTTCCCGTTAGGATGCTGTCGCTAGGAGACGCAGAACGTGTCACGAGGAAGTAAATGACAGACAACTATCGTTACTAGAAGGGTGGAGTGCAACGTGGTTCTCGGCGCTCAATTGCCCATAATACCTCAGTAGGTCAGATCCAACATGGACGTAATAAATGCAGACCTTGTTGGGTAAATTGAAGTACATAACAATTCCGACATAAATCACAGACTTATTCCTTTAGTCGAGAGTTGTGGGTTAGTCGTCGTATTTCATTCGCCCAATGATATCGCACAAAATTCAGGATCCCTGGAGGACTTTTTTGTTAAATGGAGAGTGTAAATTGAAACTAAATTTATGGAATTATAATTTTGTATATTCGGTATATCAATAATTTTTCCACACAAATATTTTATCTTTCAACTATTTACATAACAAAATTTCTCGGTATATTATTAACTACAACATAATACTAATCTTTATTTTAATAAATTTTTGAATATATTATTATTCTCAAATAGGCCAACAAAAGACCACGATAACGAGTGTTAGGAAGGCTCAGTTCCGAGTGAGTTTATTTACTAGACACATCGTGAATTTTTGGAGGAACAGCGTCCAGATAGAATCTAAATAGCTGTATCCGAGTATTACAACTGCGGTTGATAGCCGCAGAGGGTGAACTTTCCAAACGGTACAGCTATATGTACTGAGACATAAAAATGAAAAGCTATAAATGTTTCTTGCCCCCATCGGGAAGTGAACCCGGGATGACGAGCGAGCACGCTGACACCGTAGCCACAGGGGCTGTATTTATTATTATTATTATAACCATTTTATCTTATTTCAACATATATTCCTGTATATTGAGTGTAAGCCCCTGAAGATGACAACATGAGTTATCGAAAGCCGCTTTGATAAAATAAATACTTTTTCGGATGACAATTGCTTGCATTCTATTCTAAATTGATGTAAGCTAGAACACACATCAAATAATTCTAAAAACCTTCACAGGACTAGGTAAAATGAAAAAAGAAATCAAATAAATGATCAACACATGTTATAAACTGCGTATGACTACATAAAGACAGCCTTCTTTATTCTCCGAAAGATATTAAATTATACCAGTTCTATCGAACCATCCAAAGAAAACCGGTTCGGAAAGATAAAAAAATTACGGCTCCAAAATTGCAATAGCTCTTATTTATTTACGTTTTGGTTTTAAAGTTATGTCCCCATCATAAGACATTATACGACTTTATCAAAATAATACTTAAATAATTTCTATGAATTTTCTATTCTGCCTAATTTCATCCTTTTTTTAATTTCCCAAATTTCATCGACATGTCTTGAACATTTTAAAATTCTCTTCCGTCTCCATTAATTTGGAATTTTCAAACATTCATTGTTCAAACATCGTATTGGACACTAAAGTATTAGGGAACTTTATGGGACTGAATATTCAAACATGAAAAATCTCTAAAAAGAAACAACCTTGAAAACCATATTTCATTCTAAGAGTAGGAACATGTTATCCTATCCCTCTGGTAAGGACAATATCAAAGGTTCTCTGATTTCTTCATATATATCACAAAGGGATATGAAAAGCTTTACGCCTCAAGCCGTCTCGCAGCTGTCCGGCCGGAACGCTAACTACCACCTTGTAGAAGCCGCAAGGATACAGAGCTTGGAGACGGAGGTAGCTTATACACTTCAGACAGTAAGAAACATAGAAGTAGCCCTCAGTGACAGTTGGGGCTCAGGGAGAACGTAGACAGGCTATACGGAAATAATCATAGGGTTTCTAGTTTATTAGGTCGGATACATATTAAGTATAATAGTCCGTGTATTACATTACATTTCAAAAGGACGTATTCAAGACGCAACCGACAGAGGATACTAATGAAGAAGTAAAAAAAAATTGTGATGAAAAATAACAGGTGATATTTCTTGACAGGATTAACTCCCACACAGCAGACGATTTGTATTTGTGATAACCTACATTAGAACTCTTCAGACGAAATAAACACTGCATTCGGTGTTACAGTAATTTAATTTTTTTTTCCACAAAAAATTAAATGTATTACACAAACAAAGGTGATTTAAAAGTGAATCATCTCTCAGGGAGAGATATGGGTGATCGATCCCTCCACTCAAATTTTTTTTTTTAATTGTTCTTTTTGTATTGCTCGTAATTTTTTAGCGTAGTTTTACACACAAACATTTATATAGCCTACATATATAGTATACACGCATATATATACACACACTTATAATATGTGTAGATATCCCCCCGAAATGATGTTCTGAGTATGCATCTGGCATCTCTTTAATTTTTATTGCGATTTAGTTACTAATTTCCATTTGGGATCTCTGGTACAAAATAATTTATAATTTTTTTACAAAATGAGGTAAAGAGTTCTGAATACTTCGATCTTCAATAGTGGCTAGTACCAGGAATATAACATCTCGTTTGATCTGATTACTGAATGTAGTTTATTCTCGTTGAACGAAGATGGATTTTGTCTAGAAATACATATGACATCAAACAATGAACCCGTAATTGAAATCAACTTTACCGGAAGCAATCAAAATACGTTGAACTTTAATTATGTACAGCTTTCAATTTCCATTAATATAAAGACGTGTATATCTCCAATGTAAACGGAAACATTTTGCATAGAGCTTGCAGAAAAATGAGTTCAAGGCTGAACACATAATGCTTGTAACTGTCAATTGAGATTTAAAATAGGTCATTCAAAGACTGTAAGGAAATATAATACCGAGGCTTTTATGTATTTCTAGACTGAAGTCTTATGCTGATGACTTCCGGGGGAACGTGGAAGAATACTAAAGTACCCCAATAATTCTTAGAAAAGATTTCCTTAAAAAATATCCAACACGCTTAGTTTTAAATAGACTAATCAAAGTATATAATGATTGTCTAAATTAATTAAATTGTCAGAGATGTCAATTGACACTCCAGAGACTGATTTTTCTCGAGATATAAAATTTAACTCAAACAAAAGAAGCCAATATTTCGACAGCTAGATCGAACTACGTTGGAAAACCCTTAGACTAAGTAAATGTTTATAGCAGGTTGGGCGGGAATTGACGAGAAAGTAGAAATAAAAATTCCATGACCTCACCAGGATTTCAACTCCACTCAGTGAATAGCTACGCCGAGCCCCTCGTGAATCTTTACGTCAGTTTAAACCTCCCGTCAGTCCTCCATTAACCTTCTAAACCTTCGAAACTCCTGTGTCCAGTCGCTGAGAGTTGAGACCCCGCAGTACGGTTGCACCTGTCCCTTCATTGTGAACCACACCTCGCCCTTCCCAGACGCCACATCGCTAGGCGGAACAGTGATCCACAATACGAAATTAAAAGGTCAAAAAAACTGTAAACGAGTTTCAATCGAATTTTTTCGGATATTATTGTTGTGTCCAGGTTTACGATACGTATAAATGATTCAGTTAAATTACTGAATCTACAAGAAAACGTGAGTTATAAATATTGTAGTGATATCCCGTACGCGACCATATGTGCATCGGTTTTTAACTCTTTTAAAAGGGAAGCAAAATTATTCTGTTTTTTTATTAAACTTTTGAAAACATATTTAGTTCTCTTTTATATAAATAAAAACAAATTCATGGCTATTTCTTTGAGTTCTTTTAACTGTTACTCTTTCCTTGCGCATGTTTTTTTTTCGCGTGATCAATAGGTTAAAAATCACTTCTTTTTTTTCCAAAGACAAACTGGAGTCAGCATGGTTCAGAAATCAGCTCCTGGATGGACGGCCGGGATAGACCGTCTGGAGAGGTAAGGATTTTTTCTTCATACTACTACATCCAGACTCCTGACCAACTGTCTGCTGTAAAACGAGTACCGGGTCTACCCCGGGGTCAAATCGGCCACAGCGAGTTGCTGGCATCTCCTCCTAGTGCCGAAAGCTTGTAGTTTTCCATTTACCGCTCTGAGTGTTCACCAGCACGGGAGAAATAAGTCATCGTTCCGCGGGAGTCCCCTCCGACACCGGGAGATTGTAGACAGTAAATGGAACATCTTTTCTGCACGCAGGATGCACGATTAGGGCATGGTCATTGTTAGTCGAAAAAGTTAACGAAACTACAATATTTTAATATAAACTATTACTAATATATCAATAAATAGTATTTTCATAATCGTGTGTATGTAATGCAGTATTATCTGTTCATCATTATATCATCGGATTACCGAAACGGAATCCCATCTTAATCATTCTTTCTGTTTTTGGAAGGTCTAATCCAATGTACAACTCTTGCTCTTCATCTGAGGAGTTTTCAGATGAATACAATATTTGTAATAAACTCATAGCATTCTTCATGGATGCGCTATCTACAGACTAACCTATCCTCAACATTGCCCAGTGCAGTCTCTCCGTTGAGAAAATGGCCAGAGCAAGTCCGGAAGCTCTCAATACATGGAGAGCGCGCCACGATAGACAAATGGAATAACCACATCCCCGCACTGGTGCAACTTCTCTGTCAAATGGAACCACATTTTCGCACTTGAAGTGCACCAGTTCACACTCAAAGCAGCACATGGAAAACGTTATTAATAATTGCGGTACTATACCCTTCCCGATCCCCATGGATACATCATTGTGGGACAGTTTGACTTCGAAAACATTTTTTTTGTCCGTTTGCCCCTGAATCGAACCATCGTGTGTCATCGTGTTGAGGATTCGGCGCACGTCTTGTGATGCCTCTGGGTGATGGCGGTGGTCGTCGGCACTGACACCACTGGCGGCAGCGGCGTGGATGACTCCAGGATTAGAGAAGGGACACGTCACACACAAAAAAAGGTAACATTTACAATCCTACAAAGTATGGAGATAGCCACTTACGGTGGAGTTTGTAAAGTATCTTCTGACATGAGCGGTTCTGAACACCGCAGAAGTAAATCTTCCTTCTCTTTTTCTTGTCGAAAATGGCCAATGACAATGGGTTGTAATTCATAACCGAAAATATTACGAACATTCCTACGAAGAACAGTGGTCGAAGAGCGAAGTAAATTCCAAAATGAAAAATAATTTATTCGAAATGTATAATTATGTGTTTAAAAATCAGGTAATATATCACTGGTAATTGTTATGTCTCCCATGTCATAGTGAACATGTGGTTCGTAATTTTGCAACATACCATTCATACATTCCGCAACACTTTCTTCTCGCATGGAAAACCAAGAGGGTCCAAGAAACTTTGATTCTAAACATTAACAACAAAGTTTATGCATTATGTGGAAACAGAAGAGTCTTACTAGATGTTTACTCACTTATGATAACCTCCTAGAAACGCGATTGTGACCGAAGGTTTTTGCGACTCACCTGAAACAAATGAAATAAAAGACATTAGACATAAAGCATCACTGTTTCTTTCACAGTATCAAAATCATCGTATCGAAATCATCAGACATAACTATTTTCGACGACTATAATGGATGCTTTTCAGTTTTTAAAATTATCTCAATATTAGGCTGTCCTTGTCTTCTGCTTGAATATGAATAATTGACAGAAACGACCAAATATAGCATATCTTCACTTCACATTTTATTTGCACATTATCATTATCAGATGAATAAAAATGTTTTAAAATACATCAAAGTAGAAAAAGTTTTAAAAATTAGATGTGAGCTCTTGCATCGATGATGTATTTTAAAACGTTTTTATTCATCTGATACAAAGCTAAGTATTGAAACGTTAAGAAATTTTAATGCGGTATAAATGCGTAATGTGTGTAGAGCAACTAAATCTGCTATATTTGGTCGTTTCTATCAATTATTATTTCAGTATTGATTTGTTGATAATTTCGTTTATGACACATTAAAAAAAGTTTGTCTACACAACACAAAACATTGAAATAATCATTAGGGAACGGAAAATCATTCATCGTAGTAACAGCTGATGATTTAGTATCGGAAAGTAAATCAATAATGAGCAAATTGTGAACTCACAACTTCCGAGTACCTACTCAATGGAGAATGTTTGCATCGTCAACGGTCAGATAAAAATTGCGACGGACCGGAACTCGAACCCGGGCCATCCTGTTCTGGCCGCAGGTGTGCTGCCACTGCACACCTGGCCGTTGATGATGCAATAATAAGGGAAGTTGTCCCCTAGACCGAATCGCGACTTTGTGTAGTATTCGATAAAAAAGATGATACTCCTACAATCAACGTCCATTGTATAATGTAATGAAATAAAAGGTCTTGTATTATTTATTTAAAAAAGATGATAGTCCAGCAGCGCCAGGTCCGGCGGTGTACATTTCGTCATGAATCACATACCGATTCGTGGAGTGCACGTCTCTCCATTGTCGGTAGGAATAGCACGCCGTGGCGTTAAGTGACGCGGCGCCCGGCGCCGAAGCCGACCGCCTGGAGCGGTGCGAGAGCAGGATGACTGCCCGACGCGCCCTGCACTTTATTGCGCCTGCGTCGCTGTAAAAGGCAGACACTATCTTTACAGTGGGCGGTGCGCGGGAACGTCCGACAGACGACGGGCGCGGCCACCTACCAGCTCTCCCGTAGCTCTCTTTCTTTAAAATCTTTTTCTTATCCGTTAGTGTGAAATAATTACAAACCATAGAAATTTATTTTACATTTCAATACATTGAGGTGCCGATTCCATAATTTTTCGATGTTAATTTTGATCTCAAATTTGATTTTTTTTACCTCGATTTAGTTTCTTAATATTAAGTTGGTATATCCCGACAGTATAATCACAATTCATATGTTTAAAACTATGTCATTGTTTGTATTGGTAAAGAACCGAGTCGAGATACATGATTTTTCGATACTGTGAATTATTTTCGATGATTTTCGATATCGCGAATGCAAATCGATACATTACTATTTAAAACTATATCATTAGAACGATAAAAGATGTCCCTTTGGTCAGTCATAAACTCGTAAGCTAGAACAAATAAAATCAATTGGCAGCAAGAACGAAAATTGAAGGTATCTTGTCAAGTAATTCATTCAATATGCACTGTACCATAATGGGGTGTACACTTACCTTGAAAACGGGTAAAACATGTGCAACAATACTTCTCAAAGGAGAAAAGCATGAATACCAACTATCCTTTCCTTGTGAGGAAAACATCAATAGCCAAAGTATAAAGTTACACTAACGGTTATCACGTTCCTGACAAATAATACACCACCGCGACAATGTTTTTTACGTATATGACGATAAAATATTTTTGCTCTAAATTATAAATTTGCGTTGCTTGAAACATCCTCATAATATACCGCAATAAAATAATCTCAACTGTTCCCAAATCGAAAATTAAATCTGTTTCACGCTTGTGAAGAATAAGTGGGTATACGTATGTGAAAAACGTCGTGTATTGAATGTCGGCCAATCACAGAAGCTGTTTCGTGTTTGAAATAATCAGAGTATCGAGTTCATATGTGTCACTTGAAACACTTTTTTTTTTCCCTTTGTGTTTCCGAAACAGTATAGAAATAACAGCAACGGAACTAAAGAATTCATAAATGCATTCTCACCTCCATACAAGTAGCAATTATTTATCTCGGTATTTTCCTAAACGACGGTGCATTCTTTGACTCCGTGGCGTCGCAGAGGAAGCAACCTGCTCGCGCAGCCATCACTGTCCAAAACGACAAACCTCAGGACCTCAGAGGGGTCGTTCGGGTGACGTGAACGGCCGATGGCAATTAGAAGGAGAAATACGGCTCAGTCGGTCGCTTAGGGCCTCTATAGACGGAGGTTACACGCAACACCAGACACACACACGGTACGGAGGAGTGAGAATGGATGTGGAAAGGGAGGGGTAGAAGTTACAGCGTATCAGAGGAGGTAAGGCGGAAACAAAATATTATTTATTTAGTTCATACCCTATTTTTTTTTATATATCCAAGCTATCAGCTCTGCTCTTCCACCTAACCACACTCAAAGAGAATAGATGTGGATGTGCGATCCAAATTCGAAGGAAGGAAATATTACTCTGAACATTTGGAAGAGACATCCCAACCATATAGTATCAGAACTACCATATAGTAAGACCGTTGTAACTTTACACTTAGGTTTTTGACAATCTTCCTTCGCTCGTCTTTCGCAGGGCAATCCACGAAACAAAGCAGCTTCCGGGGTTGGGGAAGAGGTGGGCAATTTCATGCAAAAGACACCAAATCGACCTCCGAAAATCTCGAGTCGAAACCATGGGGTCATATAATATCTGCCTATCACTGAACACGACGCTTTCTTTTCTCGTGCAAAGTAAGAACGGCTAGTGTGTACACGGTTGGGATGTCATATCCTAAGGTTTGGAGAAATTTTTTATTTACACTGAATTTATACCTCACATCCAAACCTAGGGTACTCGCTTCCAAACTTGGGGTGAAAGTTTTAGGAAGGAGAGATGTTGGGTTGCCAGAGAATGTAGGATACAAGACGACATAGGTCTGGAGTAATAAGGTAAAATGCCCAGCAGAAAACGATCACCGAGTTCAGCGGAGCAGAGGAGAGAACCGCGCTACGACGCGCTCTTCGGCTTATCAGTGCACTATCACTTAGTTACTGCTGTCGGTACTGTGCACATCGAATTTCGAATCACGTTCTGAATCAACGCTACCTAAAATACCATTTATGAAATAAAACTAGTAGCTTCGCGTAATATCCCTCATTATATGTTCTGTAACTTGGATTCACTTACACGGAGAAACACCCTTGTAATTTGCTCCCATCAAAATATAACCGTCATCAGTGGTAGCATCTTTACAAACCCTACTCGGTCGAGGGAAAACCCCAGCTGTAAACCTAAGTCCATTTGGTCGAACATGGTTTCAACCAGACAAACATAGGTCTAGTACCATAAGTTCCCCAGCAACCCAACATCTCTCCTTCCCAATTCCCTCACCCAAGTCAAGGTGGAAGAGTAGCCCTCATGGCCTGAACCTCACCATAAGACACGTGATATATATATATGAATAATGTAACTTTAGAACGTGAAATGTACTTTAAATCTGTATTTTTTTTAACCTTTTGTCTGCTGACTAATGGGTACAGCAACTGTTCCAGTGACTGCGACGGAATAACAATTGACATTTATGGTAGAGAAGGAAATGGAAACAATGGTAGTACCTGTAGAGACTGTAAAGGTCTGAAGTATTCGTTACTCTAGTGGCAGTAATGACGAAAGATAAAACTCCGTTAAGTAGAGGTGGTTGTAAAGGGTTTGGAAATGGAAGTATAAGCAGGCAAGTTGTGCTATATTAACTCCACGAAAACAATGTAGAATCACTGGTCGTAAAAGTGCCGCAAGCAGAGAAGTAATATTACTAATAGTGATGAATCATTACGAAATTACCGTTAACTATCATAATGCTGGGAAGAAATGTTGATTCGACTGCAGTCATACTGAGAAAGTGAGTGCCCTTTGACGGAGAAGAGTGCACCAAATACAGACACTGGCTCGAGAAATAGAATAATGGAATAAATAAAATATTTATCTTTCTAAGCGGTGATTATTCGTAAATATCATTTTTCCCCCATCATAATCTATAACAAAAAACGCAAGTATCATTACAAAGATTATATTATAAACTGTACTGGAATCGTTATCTTACATTTTAACTATGTAGTCTACAATTTCTGTTACAATTTGTTTTAAAAAGCAAATATCTGCATAAATTTGACTGCTCTCGATTCTGAAAATCTCTGGAGCACATGACCGTAGATAATAAATTGACACATTACTCTGTTACCTATCTGTACATTCAAAAAGTTTGGTCATCAAGGCAAATATTCATAAAAATTAAATAACTTATGCTAAGTGGCCTGCTACACACAAAAAAAAAAATATTTCTCATAAATTCATGGACATGTTTTTAAAGATAACTTCCCAGAAGATGAGGTTTTACGAAAATATGTGATTTGTAAAAAAACGTTTCCGGGAATTGTTTCCTCAACCCCTTTTTAAGCAGACAGGATCATATAAGACTATGAAATATTCTAATGGTTCATTTATTTACTTCACTTAATTTTCGATGAATATTTTCCTCCAAAATTGGAATGTCGTATTCCTCCAAAATTGTATCGAATGGCATGTACACAAATTTGTCGCGCTTTTTGAGGATATTGCAAAGAAACCAGGTAACTGAAATTATATATTCTTTTAACACGCGTTTAATTTCTTCTGTGGTGAAATGACGTCAAAAATACGTGGTACAGTTGTGGCTCGGGCGTGTGAACGAGATCCCTCGCTGCGCGTCCTTAGCCATCTCACCAATCCTTGCCTCCCTCTCCAGGCATAGAATTGCTTATGACATTTTACCACTGAAAAATCGTCCTCTAAAGTACAAGAGACGAAAACAAATAAACGTAGTAGTCATGTTTTGCTTCATTTAAAAATTCTGATGACTTCAACATTTGTGTACTGTTGTGTTAGCCTGGATGGAACTAGTCTGCAATACAAACGGAGGAGTTTGGCAATCTCCCGCACTCTGTCACCACTTCTTCGTTCCGAGATGACTTGAACCAGAGATGCTCTCCGACACATCACCCTTCAATCACATCAGCACCCTTATTCTTCGCGGTAAGAATGATTACTGGATAATTCTTATTGCCAATTTTTTTTACCATGCAAGTAAAATACCATGAAAAATTATACTACACATGAACCACTTTCAAGTAATCTCATACTTTTTATTTTCTACAGAGATGATTACACTGCTATTGTCAACATTAATATAGAATGCTTCAAAATGATTATTGTTTGGTACCGTTTTTTCAGAATTTTGTACTTTTACTGTGCAATAAGAATTATCCACTAGGTGAGTCATTGCGGTCGCCAAGGGTAAGGATGAAGGTGTGATGAGTAAGGGAGCATCATTGGATCAAGACGTCTCGGAACGAAGAAGTGGTGACAGAGTGAGGCAGGTAGCCAGTCGCTTTCCGATAATCTATAATATTCCAATTCGTCATTCATATGTATATCTATTTAAATCAGGATTTCGTTGGCGAGCCCTAAAGCCCCAAGAAGAAGAAAAAAAGATCAGGATCTCTTCTGCTGTTGTTCCTTTCTCCGCTATGGTCTTGAGAGACGTGTACTTCGAGTTCCCCCTTTAGTTCGTGGCTTATCTCTGTGCGTAGCATGAGTCATTCGCAGTCAAAGGGGACTTGCGTCGTATGTTACTTCAAACGACCTCACATCCAAGAGCTGCGCGCGTACAGTTTACATTCTTGAACACCCTCGTACAATTTACATTCTTGAACATCACAAACAGAACATGTTCAATATTCTCGGTTAAGAGTTTCGAAAAACTCATTCGCTTTCATATGATTTTAATTCGTATTGACATTTTGCCAAAAACTGACACGATTCAACAAATTGTTAACACGATTCAATAAATACAGATATAACAAAGAAAATAGACCCCTTAAAAAATTAAAGCGAGATAATGCTGTTTAAACTATTTTATCATCTGTGTTTCATTTTTTAAAAGGAGTTACAATTTTGTAAAAACATTTTTTTTAAATCAACAAATGCCGAAAGGGCCACTAGGAGTGCCAAGCTCTAACTAATCATATAAAATAATAATTGTTGAAGTAATTACGCTCAATATGAGTTGATTTGAAATAGAATTAGATATTCCTTATTGAAATCAGCTAGAACATAAAATACTGCACATAGACATGCTGTCACGTCCTTGAAAATCAAATCAAATATGAGTTAAGAAACTTGCTTCCTGTAATGATTTGTTCTGATTAGGTTTTAATGAGTCAAATTATACACGTAAAATTTAATTTTTACATCAAATCGTTTCACGTTGCTAATAAAAGGATAAAAATAAAAGTACCACAAAAATCGTAAATCCTCATGAGATTTATCTCAAAACAAATTCGCAAATCCCTTACATATAAATAATTTTACCAAATGTTCTTAAATATCCTTGCCTTCCTTCTTCCTGCAAGTACAATAAAGTCGTGTTCAAGAGAACCTACGTCACTTTTCTGTGACGCACATAAAAAGACATCGATAAAGTCAACAGCTTTTAGCTTTTCATGCGCCAAATTTCATTAACCTGCTATTATCTGTACAGTACGTTGACACAAGTTGAAGGACTACAACCGACGAAAGCTATTCAATGGAATGCTATGTTTCGAATCAGGAACAGTTCGGAGAAGATAGTGATGTGTTTATAACCGTTTCCAATTAGCTATCCCACACGTACAATTACGTTTTTTGTGACGTTCCTGTTTTATGGCTACTTTATCTGGAATGTTGTTCAAGTAATTAATGCCATTGTATGAAGAAATGTATACGGTCCTTTTGGAATAGATTAATAGTTCGTTTCAGTTCATTGATCACTGTACCTCCATAAACTATCAATTTACGACCGTGATAAAGAGAGGAATGATATCTTAAACCAACGGAGATCATCATAAGCGAAGATACACAAGTTCAAGTTTAGTTTTACTGGCCAAACTTAAGAATATGGTCTCACAAGGGTTCGAAAAGATAATTTATGTCATAATACTACAAATATTATTGCGGTTCCGAAAACATAAGTCGTATTCTTCGCTTTTCATATTTACGGTAGTTGTAAAGAAATATTGTTCCGCACTATTTTCTTCTCTCCGCCACCGTTTATGTTAGTATGTTAGGGTATGATAATTATTATAAACAATTGTTCGGTCACAGTCGGCGATGTTAGGTTTGTTAGACCCGGCGATTCCGTTTTAAGAAAATCTGTTGTAAGTGTGAAGATGGAGGCGATGATGGAGGTAGCAGCACTCGCGGAAGGATGTACGAAGAATAAGGTTAGGATAGGATGATAATGTTAAATTTGCCATCGAAGATGGGAATTTTTTTCACATAAAATGATTCAATTTGTAATTTCCGAGAACAAAGTCCCTTCCAGAATCATGGCAAGAAATACCGTTTTTCGATATCTCATCTGGATATTTTTCTACGGCGTTGGTCCATATAGTTAAGTTGCTTCATTTTACTTAATGGTGTTCTTTATTTCAAGTTTTAGACAAAAACTTTTTTACAAAAAACATTGGGGATGGGTGCCTTGATTAATTACAGTGTAAAAGACGGTCAGCATTTTTCTACAACAAATTTCCCCAACTTTTCCAGAGAATATTTTTGATTTTTCCCTNCAGCTTTCAAAATAATTTACAAAACAAATTTTACTGTACGATAATAGTTGTGTACTTGTTATTAACTAATTGTAACAATTGTCAAAACTGGGGAGTAAATGCGATATGTTCTGTTTCTTACCCATATAACGTCAATTAGCAAGAGAAAGACAAATTATTCCCATTTTTTATTTAAGGGGAATAGGTTTCGAATAAAACTTCGTCTAATACACTTCAACGCACATTATACATTAGAAAGAATTAAGTTCCAAATAGACCTAAAAAAAAGTAATTACACGATTTTTAATTAACTTCAGTTCTTTTAATACACAAAAATTCGAATCCTGGAAAATAAATATATCTATAAAACTTCGATTAATCATCTATAAAACAATACATAGAACTAATTTCACACATTTTATTTATTTTCCTGACTTTTTCCAGGTTTCCCAAACTTTTCCAGGGTTTTTAAACTTTTCCTGATTCTGGCAAACCCTATTGTACGATTAACTGTGATACGGCCAACAAAGATTAGTTGGAGGAAAGAAGGTTGATAGGGGACCATTGCCCGTTATTATGCTCTCGGAATCACCCGGGAAAACACTGAAACATTCAGTAAGACCGGTCGGTCTACAAAACCCTACAAAAACACGACGGAGAAGGTCTTCTATGACTACAGCAACTTCTGACACTATCTTAAGATATCGTCTTGAAATTCAATACAAAATTACATCTTGTCCCACCTCAACTTCATTTTTTTACCGTTTAGTATTCAAAAAGACACTATCTGAAATAACAATCTTTACTGAAGTAATAATCATTTAACGCTTTTTTTAAAAAAAAGATGTAGAGAAAGATTAATCGTATGTGCAGACATTCTTGCTTATCACATGTGTCTAATAGTAACGTGTAGTGATACCGTCTCTCACGTACGTAATACACGCACGATTATGGAACTCCCTCAAAGACATAAACTACTTTCCTAGACCAGCCCTAAGAGAATAGAAAGTGCAGTAGGTTCTGCCTTTTCATTGTCTATTAAAATATATCCAACAGTGAAACAAGTTCTTTTCAAAAACAGGAACTACAAACGCGATTCTTCTTAGCAACAGAAGCATGTCATGCAATTTAATTTTTAATAACTGAAATTTTTATAAAGCGTCTAACGTCTAAACGAGTATTAAAAAGTCTATAAAAAGAATAAATATCTTCAAAATAAATGTATTTTCTCCGTGGATTGTGTCCTAATTTTACCATATATTCTTTTTTAAGTTCAACACAGAAGACGTATTGCCATGACCCATGAATACATCGAACGCAACAAGTGAGCTCCAAACATAACACAGTAGTTCCTTCACCCCAGCTCTCATTGAAATTTCAGAGCTAATAGAATATTGAGATCCAGGGAAAGACATTACAATTTCAAAACTCAGTTTTTCAGTTCTCATGTACACAAAAAGAAGGGTTAAATCGTTTATCCGTGGAGATAAGCCATTCCAAGTCACCCATTACCTCTCAGAAAGACGTCATTCGCTCAGGATGAATGACCGATGTTCGTTGTGTCTTCGCGATGACCTCGGTGACAGTGAACCTCTTTACAATTCAATTTACGCTCTCCTACACAAACGTTTTTATCACTCGTCATATTCTTCCCCACGTATTTGCACCCGCTGTGCTCCTCCTCCCACCCAATTTCTATGAATAAGACATTCTGAATTCGCATAGGCCACCCCCAACCCCGAGAGTTCAGGGTCATGCCCAGATCACCGCAGAGAAGAAAATGAAACAGACACTGTGGTTAATTAAATTGCAAATAGTTTGGATGTGATCGATTGAATAGTGTTTAATATCTAGTAATACACGTTAAAGAAGGAGAGTATACATACGACAAACCAATTCATTCACGTTCCTTGTTCACCCGTAATTCTGTAGTATTTCCGAAGTGTGCGACGTATTTTTTTAAACAGCTCAACTACTTATAGCTCATTCTACGCACAATTGTTCACAAAATAATGGTGTATTTGTGACAAAATCTTAGGTCTAATCGCATGATGATAAATTGATCCAGATATACTGTGGATGAGGATAAATACATAAGATTGATTTCTACACATTAACATTTTTCGTTCCAAACACGATCTGCAAAAGGTAACACACAATACCAACTGATCTGGGCGAGGAAAACTCTAAACTAAAAAAAACTATCCAGAAACTAAAAAAATAAAAACTGAAAGGGAATCTATTTTCTTAAACAATGGGAACAGAAGAAACTCAATATCAGAAGTTAGAAGGAAAAAAAAACAATTGTAACAAAGGAACGTACAGGTACCGAGTTCCAGTAATAATACTGTCGTCACATATTGCGAATCTTCAGGAATGTCATTCGA
The DNA here is from genome assembly GCA_002313205.1 of Laupala kohalensis. Taxonomy (NCBI): domain Eukaryota; kingdom Metazoa; phylum Arthropoda; class Insecta; order Orthoptera; family Trigonidiidae; genus Laupala; species Laupala kohalensis. Next base: position 38,088 of record NNCF01141911.1, read on the forward strand.
ACGATAACTTTCCATAACACACCAAAGCGGGACACAAACCGGCTGCTCGCCGCCAACGACGTCTCTGCACGCATGCAACAAACAAACACAAACAAAAGCAATGCGACCGATCGACCGGTGACATGACCTTGTGGAAAGGAGATCGTCTCTTGGCAGCATAGCATTGTCGTGTACAGGTAAGCGACGCATGGTTGACCGTGAGAAAGAAGGTGACGCAGTTTGTGTAGCAAAACGATACATGGTGGTATGCCACAAGGGGTGTGGTTAGATGAGGGGGCGGGGATTTGACTATCCATTGGGGTGGGGGTATTCTATCACCGTTACAAGTTGTTTCCGATGCTTCGATCCGTTACCCCGTTCTCGATCGTCTTGGCTCGAAGACTTCCTCCTGTGATAAAATCAGGTTATGAAAGATTTAAAAAATATAAAAAGCGGTGGGTATGAAGAAAGTCATTATTAATACCCCTTAGTACAATTGCACTATTTACATCAATTTTTAAATCGACCACTATTAAATACATTTATCCACCTTAAATTGGGCTGTTCACGATATTTAAGACAACTTTTCAACTCTTGTTTTGGACTTCTTCAGGTATAACAAATAGTAATGACAGATTATCAAACAGAAACATAACAACTGAATGATTTAAGCGTAAATATCTGTTAAAATTATGTTTTCAGAAATCATACAAATCACTTATAAACCACTATTGTAAAGAAGTGATATTTTTCTCGGTCTTTACGTAAATTCTAACTCCCTTCCGTGTTTTGAAATATATATTTTGTAAACCTGAAGAAGGTCCAAAGAAAGAGTTGAAACAGAGTGTTTGTGAAACTATCACAAGAAATGTTGCGAACGGTCTATTATATGATCATTATGGACAATTAATAGATTTCAATACGATATTTGATTAATGTTCTTAACCATTTCGATTACGATACCAAAACATGATGCTCTTCGGCATCTAATTTTCTATTATCTTCGCAGTTTCCATGAAACATCAGCCTCTTAAATGGCGAGGGATTTTTCGTAATTACATTGCAAGTGTTCGTTATAATTACTCCGTAAATAACGCGGTAATTACCAATCAGTCTCATAATGACAGCACGCATAGGTCGGTTATTTAAGATGAAGTACTAGTCGTTTTGAAATGGAGATCGGAAACTCGATAGAAAGAGATCTTAGCTGGAAATTCATTTTTTTATTTTATTTTTTGCAGTGGAGGGTGTATATACGCTCCACGAAAATGTACATATTTTCAAAGTAATAAATAGAGGAAGAAACACGTGTTCCGCGAAAGATAAGCAAGGATTCTTGACCAAGGTGAACTTGAAAGTTTTTCACGCAGGGAACCAGTTTTGATTGCTCGAAGCGTTTTGATATGCTCCAGAAAGAATAGGTGATCGTAAATTGTTCATCAATTGAACAAGTCAGTAACAATGAAATAAAATATTTGTTAAAATGATAATGCTTGATATCAAACTGTATGATGCAACAATAGGGTAGACTTTTAGCATACTTTTGTGTATATAATAAAATCGTGTAGATTACAAGTAACAATAATGTATGTTACAAAAAAGGGTGTTCGTGTATCTAGTCATGTTAATAAAATGCGACCCAACGGAACAATTAACAGAATTCAAAAATTTAAGTCCTTTTGATTTATGACTACATTCCTTGCGCCAAGTGATTGTATTAAATAGCTAGATAATAGTGAGACGATTGTAGTATTCGTTTTGAGAATAAATATCAGATGTAGTGTTGTAAGCTCAGCTGGAGAAAGTACTTTCATTAGAATAAAAATTACACAAGTAGACAACACATCTGTCATTTATGATCATATCAAGTGTACACACATTTTTAACGAATTAAACTATGGTTAATTTACCTGATGAAATTGTTGTGGAAAATCCCACAGCTCAGCATCATTTTTGGCTGGCAAATTATATTTCTAGTTTTAATTCCACTATTATACAAAAATACTCTCAAACTATTAATTAGCTTATACAATACTTTCATTACAACTTGAAGGAACCCATTTTTGAGATTTAAATATTCGCAGAATCTCGTAAACGCTGCGTCTTATAGCAATGTTGTTTATCAATCTATGTACAGAATTAAAAGTACAATAAAAATGTTAATTTTAATTTTTTTACAACTTTGAATTTTTAGAAACTGGAAGTAGAGGATGGTGTGCGTTAATGAAGTCTGAATGAGCTGTCCAGGATAGGCTCCTATTCCCATATCTTAACATACATACACATATGACATTGGACATCGCCAAAATTTGAAAATAGGTACTCGTATGGCCAATACGTAAAGATTCGAAGAAGTATCGATTTTTTTTCGGTCCTTAAGCATTCTATATAATTGGAAACTAAAAATCGGGAGGGGATAGCGAATTCCCCCCCCCCTCTGTGGCTACATCTCTGATTATGGCGAAAGAGCCTGTAGTATGACGTAATTGTCTTGAATAATAAAGAAATGTTTAAATCCCCATATCAACAATTATTATCGACTTTAAAGATACGAGTAAATATAGCGTCTATTCTACTCGACAAAAATGCTAATTTAAAAAATACTTTTATACGCCATTATTTGGAAGAAACCCACTCCCCTCATGTCAAAGAGATTTTTTATGAGTATCTTTCGTGCTAAAGAATAGTATTCATGCTTTTCAGATGATCAAAAAAAATGTAAATTAAGTTTCCAATCAGCTATAAAAGACGACAGCACTCGTGACTTCCGGCCATCACATAGCTGCCAACCCTCGGGTATCCCTGTCACGAATGCTCAATGAAAGGATCCGTTTCAAAAGCTTTACACAAATAACAGTGAGTAGGTCGCCGCCACTGACGGCAGAGGTCAGTTCCAACTCAGCGGACGGAAAACTTGATCAGTCAGAGTGGTGTCATAAACAGGGAGTATGAGGGGGAAGCATGAAGAAATAAAACAGGGTATGGAATGAGAGAAGGAGAACATACGAAAAACTTACTCGTGGACTACCCAGATTCCAAATATACGAAACCTCTCCGGTGGCTAAGGGGTTAGCATGCTCGCTCATCACGAAGTTATACCGTGTTCAATTCCAGGCGGGGCCAAAAAAAATTGTTTTACACATTCACGTTCCAATTTATATAGCTGTGACAATTGAAAATCGAACTCCCCTCCTTCCTCTAACCATCTCCTACTACTCCTAGTATCACTAACTCTTACTATTACTAACTACTACTAACACCTCCATGGGTCGAGTTGTTGGTAAACTCAGATAATCGACCCACCTTCTACCGATAGCCCCTTCCACTCACCTCTCTCTCTCTCTCTCTCTCTCTCTCACGATGTCCAATNCCCATTTACAAATACTACAATACATAAGAAAAGCTATTCTATTACAAAGCACACGTATGTGTGGTGATGACTATTAGTGTATACTGTAGTGGAAAGCTAATACCAATTTCGGTGTAATATTTTGTACTATAAAATATTAATATCGCTACATGGTCTAATGCGTCCAAGGAAACATAAAATTATAGTGTACCGAGAGGCGAAGATTCGCAGATTCCAATTTCACACTCGTATGTGGCATGAAAATGAATAGGTAGCTCAAATAACCATGTCAATGGGTAGAGTATACAAGAGTGAAATGTCCCTATAACTAACACATGTGACCTGAAAATTCGTCCGCTTTTGAGATGTATCCGCTTTCGGGAAGTTACGATGAAATTAAAATAAAATGACTTGTGTCCATTATAGAGAAATGTTTGCTATTGACGAGTGTCCGTTAATGGAAGCTGTACTGTACAGTTTCACCATCTCTAGAAAAGAGGAAAATAATACTTTTACATCGCTCTTCGTATAAATTTGTACACTTGTTTTACGAAAGCACTTGTTAGGGTTTTTGGGTAGATTGGTTTGTTTAAAAGTTGGAACCTTGCAGGAGTATTTGGTAACCTTATAGAACACACAATATCATAACTCATTCGTCCCAAATTTGGTGCAATGGAAATAAGATTTTTCTAATGCATGTCAGGAGATTAAATTCACATAATCAAGTATTACAACCGTAGATGAAACGCAGGCGCGCACTTACGAAGGGGAACTGAAGGTCAATACTCTCTCTACGTCAAATTTAAAAATTACCCTATAAGAACAAAAAATTGGATTTTTAATGTATTATTTTAAATAAGTAAAATAGTTTAGTATTTAAAAGAGAAAATCGTTAGTTTTTTTTTGTCCGCAGAGGTGTGAAATACAACTTAATAACTACGTTGCTATTACGTCAGTAATATACAGTAATACTGTCCATCGTGAAAAATTAACAAAAAATTATTTCATAGTATTTCTTACAAAAGGGGTCATTTAAATCCATTTTCGAGAAAGAAACAAAAACCTTTCCTGGGGAGGTCCACCACACCCCCTGAAAAGGTCCATTTTGAGAAACTTCTACTGAAAAAAAACAAGAAGCCTCCTCCAAAAATAAACCCTGATCAAACACAAAATTTTCTCCTTGGTTTTCGATAAAACACTTATTCTTTCTCGCTGTATCCCAGATAACACAAAATCGTTCTTCCCTTCGTGAATTTTTTCGAGGTAAAATCTCTCCACCGTGTTGAGAGAGCGCCGTGGATTTCAATCAAGCAAGAAACGGGAGGACGAGATTTACAAGGTCGATCGGCGTCTGCGGTTCGCACTCGCGGACGCCGCCGCCCCTCTGCGCATCGACGGGCGATCGCCCAGCGATTGATGGCCTTGTCCTATTAGGTCGTAGCTAATAACGGCTTCCAGCCGGATCCGTTCGCGCCACTCCGGACCGACATCGTCCAAGAGCCAAATGCGCGGCGGACAGTCAACTACCCATTCCCTCTAATTGATGGATTGTGCCACCGTTTTTGTACATATGAGCGTTTGAAGTGACTTGAATTACTTCTTAAAATTCAAACTAAAAGACTTCGGACTCGGGTACAAAGAAGGCGCCGTCTATAAATAATGTAACGCACCCAAAGGGAGGGGTGGGGGAATCTAATATCATTTCCCTGCGTTACAGCGGTGTTATTCTCGGTATTACGTAATGCTTACTCTTATAGGGCACATTTAACACATACATTAGTTATTATCTAATTATTCAATCACTCANTCTTATAGGGCACATTTAACACATACATTAGTTATTATCTAATTATTCAATCACTCAGAACCCAGATCCCTGAGCCACAAAATTCAACCTTATTTTCCAATAATAATAATAATATTACAAATTGTTATGTACCATAATTAATGGATGTTCCTTAGGGTCTTGTATTCATGGCAAACAAATTTTAATAATTCTTAGAATTCAAGATTCAGATGAAGGAAAGGATTTTCTTGGATGAGGCATTCCCTCCTCGTAGCACCCGAACTAGAAGTTGGGAAAGACATACCCCAAGGATCTGAATTTGGATCTCACAACCAATCCTAAGGCACTCGCATCCACTGTGCTTTCAGGGTACACTGAAATATCTACAGAGCTCGCAGCGAAAGAATAGTAATGAGGGAGAAGTCTAAAGACCTCGTGAACGTTGAGGAGCCAATGATAACGTTGTGAGATTGTCGACTCGTGGGCATTTTTCTCGTGTCAACAGAAATTTACATTCAGATGCTACCGCCCACATACACCGATTCGTAGAACCGGTAATAACTAATGAGCCAACTGTAACGGACAGAGGGCTTCTTCTTTGACCCTTTGCCCGCCTGACACTGCCTAAAGTTAGCTTTTCCACGGGTTATAACAGCCCTTGTCTGGGTACCACAGCATACCGTCTGGAACGGGTGAAACTACGCTAGGTCACCCCCCCCCCGCGCTTTCGTCTCCATTGGTTACATCTCTTTTCTTCTCTTTCGCTGCGAGGACTGTAAGATACGATAATTCCTTGTAATAAAAAAAAATAATAATTTGCTATGTTGAACAAACGAGCTACAAAATCAAGAAGGCGAGGAGTGCGCGTCACGATGTTGACCTTATCGACGTCCGCCGGCAAATGGTTTCCGGGGGGTAGCGGTTCGCAACCATCTGGAAATCTCGTTCCATAATTGTCCGGAAGCTCCCTCGCCACGAACGAGAGCCGTTCTGCGCCGGAGCCGCTGACCGGCGCCTACGATGAGGTGAACAAGTGTGAAGGTCGGCGCTTCGTTTGTATTCAAGGCAGCGACACGCGCGACGCGCTTTAGCAGCGCGGTGGGTTTTGAAGCGACGTACGGACGGATCGGCTGCGGTAGGTGAGGGAGACGGGAGATAGGATCGGATGAGAGACGAAGGAATTGCGATTCTCTGGTTGTACGAGCAGATGATGATGTTGGACATCATAAGACACGATTACAAGAACTAAGAGAAGAATAAAGGTGGACTGGAAGTGAATGGACACGGCACACAGGCAGAGGTGGATCCAGAACGTATTTGTGTGTGTGTCATATCTCCGAGGAGTAGGTATGGAAATATTTTGAAATGTTTATTACAAAGTAATGCACATTTAAGGTAATTGACGATTCTGAAAGAATAAACATTTTTAATGCGCAATGCAAATGTAAATCTTTGAAGCAAACATGTTTTTTTTTCAATGCTCCCTCCACTTGTCCACCACTCTACACAGTTTTATATCTTAAAAGATAAAATTATTTTAAATAATGATACTGCGCGACAAAGTGTCCCGAAAGTGGATTGAAAATGAATGGAGTTAGTACACAAGTAGTGACGGATCCAAGATTTCAAAGAGGGGGGCTCCGATCTCCGGGGTTTGGAAATTTTTTGGAATGTTTGTTACAAAATAATGCACATTTATGGCAATTTCCGAAAATGCAAAAATGTATTTTTAATGCTGTGCAAATACATACCTCTGAATCAAACATTTCTTTTTTGTAAATTAATTTTTTTTTAATGGGAGTTGAATTTGGCCCAAAAGCTCCCTCCCCATATCCTGCACTGTGCACAGGTTGTATGTCGTACGAGATAACATTATTTTAAATAATGATATTGTACGATGATTTACTCGCGTTTAAAAATACGTTTTTGTAACGGAGGACGAGGGAAAATTGATAGAATATCATCTGATTGGCAACCGCTGATTATAGACTTCTCTTCTTCGCTTAAGATTATGCAAAATATTCTCTTATTAAAAAGAACGAGCACTTCAACACGTTTGGCAGGGTTTTTGAAACGTAGTTAAATTTTTGCTTGTCATAATGTAGATTCGTTAAGTATTCAAGGCATTTTGCCTGTTCGCATGATCTCACCTCGCTGAAAAGTGACTTTTAGGCAATATTCTATTTTCGCACTAACCCTCTGGTGTGCGCGAATAGATCCAACGTGTATCTGGCGATTAATGCAAGGAAAAAAAACCGGGTTTGAAAACCCCGAGTCTGCAAGTTTGTCTTGTTTACAAATTTGCGGGATTAATAAATATCGTGTATGATTCCATTTGTCCAGAAAGAACGATCTGTCCTATTTACCTAGGAAAGTAATGGATTCGTTTATACGTATTTCAAACCAACGATAACTTTGCATGCAACATTGACTGCGTTCGCGTTACATTTACCTTCATATTAATTTTCATGTCAATTAAAGTGAAAATTAAAAATGTTCCATTAATTTCTCGGACACTTAGTCCAACAACAAACAATTGGTATTCTTGCCCAGAATTACTTTCGTACCGGATACCCACTGCCGGTTGAAGGGGTGAATTCTAAAGATACTTAAAATTTCTCTTCCATGAATATTTATAATACCATTTAAGCATCTCACAACGAAATGTTATATCAGGTAACTTCCCTTAGTGATATGATCATCAGATATAATAAATATTGTTCTTTCAAAATAAATCGTTGAAGAATGTATCCACGATGAGAGAAAAAACATTCAGGTTCCAAGTGACCAGTGACTTGATTATTACATCTGCAAGACCTAATTATCCCCCTATCATTTATTACGAAATTAATACGTTCAGGAATGACTCCGGTGAAACATCGTCCATATAATTAAGAGGCAAATCTTGCGGAATCGCCACACCAATTCACACAAATCTCTGGATAAAGAAGAATTTCAGAGAATCATTAAGAGCCGAGAGCTTCGAAATTGAGATAATTATTGGTCACGTAAACACGTCATTCCAGTCGGCGTTGTTCTTTTGTTCCGAATTCTTCCGACATCTTCTTCGGAAAGAAATGAAAAGCGAGAAGGTTCGTGTTCGGTGTCAGCGAAATCATACTTAGAAAGTGTCCAAACCCACTTATTTTCCAAGTCATTACATGTTTTAGAATTACTTCCGTTGAAGTTAATAACTAAATTACACAGCGGGAAGTTTTAAAAGTAATAATGACTTAAAACAAAAAGAATCATGAAATATACGGAAGAAATGGTATCGATATTTGTTTGTCATAAGAACAGATGATAAAGAGTCCGAACTTAAGTCAGAAATTCAATCAACAATATATTTTACAAATCTGACATTCAATTTCCGCTGGGAATAAACCTTAATAAAATCAATTCACCAAAGATTGTTCTTATATCCTTCTTCTTTAACAAATAAGTGCTCCATGAAAAAACCCTATCGCTACCATAATCTAATCAATTTCATCATATAATAATCACAAACCAGTCATTCAGAAAAGCCACTATGCAAACCAAATAAATTTCTATTATCGTCACTAGATACACTCTCCCATTATGCATTACCGGCCAGAATATTAATATCTTCATTCATTTACATACAAATGTTCAATTGAAGACTATCATTTAGAAGGCAAATTAACAATTTATGCAAATATGTGGTTGGAAGGAATGTTAAATAGTGTGTGTTCAAACACTTGTTAATAGCTATACATACAATTATAATTTTGTACTCTTTATACGAAGTGCAATTTATTCGAAAATTGTGGGTATGGTGCATTATATTTTAATCAGATAATATTCGTGTGGGAAGAATAAAAATTTATCATAGAATTTTCGATTATGCTAATAATATATTTTCAAACTATTTTAAAACCTTCACGATTTCTGAGTTATAGAGGAAAATGTCTATTATTTCACAAGCTGCGTGATTGAAGGTTCGCACGCGTTCAGTTTTTTTACAGAAGACGAAGAGTTTTCTTCCTTCAAAACGAAATGAATTAAACATTTTTATAGACCCAAAAAATAAATTAATACAAGAGAGCTATAAACCGTTAAAAAATAATAATTATAACATAGTTGCGAGACACAAAATGACATACAACAAATTCAAACATCACGCGTAGGAAACAAAAAGAACAATTCCGAAATTCTCAAGAAAAAAAGTCCCCCAGACCCCAGATATGTTAAGGTTCGAAAATTTTATTTCGAAATATATTTTACAACGTATTCTCTTATTTATTACACGTGTAACCAAAATAGGTACATGCTGACATGTAAGAAAGAGAAATTTTAAAAAACGAACCCAAAAATTGTTTTTGGAATGTTTCTTTAACGTCTCTTTCAGGGAAACCAAACTTCACTTGAAAAGAGATTCCTTCGATGTTTCTATGGAAACTATTTCAAAGTGCACCGCAGACCGTAACTGCGAGGGTGAATAGCACATTGTGTCCTGTACGAGTTTGAAGGTACAAAGAAAACACCTAACAAAACAGCACCCTTACCCACCGTGGTGTTAACATTCCCACCATTATCACGTCTAAATCCCACGCTCCGAGCGAGCAGCTATGTCGGTGCTTTTGCCAAGTCGGCGGATAGAGGCGAAGGCGATCAATGAATTGTGCAACATTACAACCACCTTGTAAATTTTCTGTCATTTATTATCATTCATTGGAATAACACGATTACAATTAAAAGTTCTGAAAGTAAAAGTTTTGGGTTAGGAACTAGCATTATATGGTCACATGAATTTACAATCAGTAGCTACATAGATAATTAATTTTAAAATGATAATAGAAAAGAAACACTATACTCAGAATAATCTATAGTTCGATAATAACTTGTACATGTAATTTTTTGCGTAAAATTACAAACATTTTGACATTCTATTAGTATTATAACTCGCAGCTAATTACAGCTAATGACTGTAATTTTATTTACTTTTTATCTTATCTAGGAACTTTTGCTGAATATTTTTTGAATCCGCCTCTGCCTTAGGGCCCTTGATCGGAATTGATGGGATGGTCCCTTGCTTGCTTCCGGAGAGTAAATTAGTTTTTTTTCCTCCACGTGGTCATACGCAGTTTGTACTGTTTTTTGACAATAAATTTATTTATTTAGCCTATATAAAAAAAAAACGTTACCAGGAGGAGGAGAACTGTAGCTTGGAAGTTGTAGATGTTCCTTGACGACAAGTAAATATGGTGGAATTTTTATTTTTATCTTTAAAACTTTTTAATTTTTTAGAAGACAATACTGTCACATTATTTTCAATATTTCCGTAATATATCTTGTGTGTTATATCGCCCCGAAATAAAATTTTGGGTACGCCCCTGTGCGTCTTTACGAATAAGGATATATCACAACAATGGGAGTCACTAGAGTCGTCGACGAAAGTGTGGTTATGTTCGCCGAGATCTTACACTCACACAAGGATGGAGGCAGTATCGTGAGCTACGTTTCATCGGGAAGGGTCAGAAATATTCTTTGACATGTCTTCGTAAATTTTCATCTACACTTTTGTTTTTGTCAATATATAATAAATGCGTCAACATAAATAAACGTTATGTAAAGTATACTACAAAAATTGAAGGGAAAACCATTTCTATTTCAATTTCAATAGGTCGCTTTATATACAAAAATTATTAATTATGTACAAATGAGTGGAGAGGTTTTTTGCCTGTACGCCTTTCAAATGTCCATAAGTAGAGCCATGGGCTGTGCATACAAATGCCCTGGAATTCACTCTCATTGAATGGATAGTTGAAGTTTTAATTTTGCCAATCTTTGTTTTTGAACTTAAAATGACTGTAATTTTATTTACTTGTGATTTGTATTGTAATAGTAATTTTTTAGCATCCTTTAGAGCTTCTTTAATATTGTTTTATTTAGTTGTAAAATATATTTTAAGTATACTGCAACTATCGATTCAATGAGCACCGTTGGGAACCACGGGAAACCAACGATCAGGACACGAAAACTGTGAGGGAAACTAAATGATCCTTTAAACCCTTCCCTCTAAAACTGTGCCCGTAGCTGGCAGCACCGTAGGTGGCGGCAGGGTGGATACAGAGGTGTCAAGAGGGCGGGTCACAGTACGGGATAATTAGCTGCTTTAGGAATACAATTACTAGCGGTCGCCATCCAGACCTTTAATTACATAATAGTACGCCCACTAGAGACCTTTCTAAGTATCGCTGGTGCACACCGCAAGCGGTTCTTTCACCTCTGATTCAAATGTCACCATCACCACTTCAACAACTGCCCATAATTATGTCGCCAAAGGACATTAAGGGGGAAATCGTCCCCTCACCAACAACATATTTAACTTTTTCCCCTACAATTTTAATTTAACTTTTGAATTATGGTGTGCATTCTGTACATTAAACTAAGAGATCTTCCGTCCAAATATTGCAGAAACAAAAGCATTGATACTGTCAACATTTGAGTGTCGAAATCTCGATATATTTTGTTGCTAGTTTTCAAAACATTGTGAAGAGTAAGAGTATCTTATGTCTTTTAATGCGTACAATGTAATATTTTTAACCAATAAGTGACAACTGTGGATTTTGCCACCCTTATTTTTTTGCGGTACTCGTTCAGTCCGCCATAATCACATCATGGGCGTACAGACCAATGGGAGGCCATGATACTTACGGAAGAAGTTTATTGTTCATATTCCAAAGTCAGGCAAGTTTACTGTTCATATCTCATTCTACATAAACGACTTGATACAAAGTATGTTATTACCAGTCTTTTTATAAATAATAAAACATACAAATACACTAAAAATAAAAACAAAGAAGACTATTAAACTTTCAAATTACCTGGCTAACTTTACCTTAAGCTCACTTCAATTTAATATCCCATTCCAGAAACCATCCCCATAGTGATTTGAAAATCAGCGCTTCGAAACATCATCATCGTTACCACAACCCACTGGCCATCCCCTCTCCCCTCCCTCTACTCTGTAATTATGCCCAAATAAACCAATTACATGGATGCTGCAGCCTCTGGCATTGTTTCCTAATTTGTGAGAGCCCGTAGTATTTAGGCTGCGGCAGCACAGGCGCCGAATTCATTTTTATGATTTACAGCCCCAATTCGTGCTCTGCTTTAGTCCGAGAATGCGGTCGGGTCGAGTAGCCGCCGCCGGGGATGCGCACTGGCTCCGAATTTCAAAAAGCCGGTCAAAATATGAAGGTGCCAATAGCAGTGGATGTAAAGGATTGTCGTTCAAAGATTTTTAAATGAAACGATTCTAATGCTAGAAATAAAAATTCGTATATTTATAAAAGCTGTTATTTTGCTTTTAATTCCTCAAAAAATAGGGAGTTACCAAGTATACGTGAAAATGGATACCAAACATTTAAGAGGAAAAAAACAATCAATGGATGCTTGAATTTTCTTTTCCCATTTTCAAATGTCAATATCAATTACCAATATCCCACCTGGTATGACGGGACAAAAAATAATATGAAACAAAATTCTATACTTCAAAACCTCGGATTTTCACCATTTTTTTCTCTCCTCAACTCTGTACAATGATTTGCGTTTTGAATTTTGTAAACAGTTCCTTCCACACATATAAACATTTTAAATGATTTTTCTTAAATTAATAGAAAGGAAATTTCACAATTTCTTACCTGAAAAATAAATTTCGTATTTCAAATTGATATTTTTTCCGAACATATTGAAAAATATTTGTGGCAACCAGTGGCGGATCTATGGGGGGAGCACAGGGGGATATAGCCCCCCCTCCTCCCATTGGACCTGAACTTTCAACAGATAATTTTGAAACTGATAAAATGTATCTTTATTCTTTAATATGTATTTGCCATTTCTAACAATTAATAAATTTGGTCACTATATGATGATTTGTAAATTATCTATTTGATGACCTGACGTATTATATTAAAATACAAAATCGCTACAATATTTATAATAATATTTATAAAATTTAGTCCCCCCTCCTCTTTTATTACGGTCTAGATTCACCATTGGTGACAACTTTGATTCAGAATGGTGAATGCAGGCATTTTTGACCAATTTAACGAACACTTCGAATCTTAAACTATCAATCATGTCCCGGGATCGAATTTTATTTCGTTCTGATCATGCCTCCGGCCCCACTGTATGGAGCAGAGTCTGCACTGAGAAGCGAAGGGAAGAAGGGAACAGGCGTGAAAGGGTGGTACCAGAGGATATAAGGGCAGGGCGGCAAGGTGTGAAGTGGTTTGGTGGGTTTTTCCGGAGGCAATACGTTGTGGTATCGCCGCAGTATTTCACTCTTTCCCAAAAAAACAGAAGAAGAAGAAGAAGAAGAAAGAAAGAAAGAAAGAAAGAAAGAAAGAAAGAAAGAAAGAAAGAAAGAAAGAAAGAAAGAAAGAAAGAAAGAAAGAAAGAAAGAAAGAAAGAAAGAAAGAAAGAAAGAAAGAAAGAAAGAAAGAAAGAAAGAAAGAAAGAAAGAAAGAAAGAAAGAAAGAAAGAAAGAAAGAAAGAAAGAAAGAAAGAAAGAAAGAAAGAAAGAAAGAAAGAAAGAAAGAAAGAAAGAAAGAAAGAAAGAAAGAAAGAAAGAAAGAAAGAAAGAAAGAAAGAAAGAAAGAAAGAAAGAAAGAAAGAAAGAAAGAAAGAAAGAAAGAAAGAAAGAAAGAAAGAAAGAAAGAAAGAAAGAAAGAAAGAAAGAAAGAAAGAAAGAAAGAAAGAAAGAAAGAAAGAAAGAAAGAAAGAAAGAAAGAAAGAAAGAAAGAAAGAAAGAAAGAAAGAAAGAAAGAAAGAAAGAAAGAAAGAAAGAAAGAAAGAAAGAAAGAAAGAAAGAAAGAAAGAAAGAAAGAAAGAAAGAAAGAAAGAAAGAAAGAAAGATGAAAGTAGTAGTTATCTGGTGTAATGGTGGGTGCAAATGATTTCGTTTATGAGTCGGACCATAACGCGTTATGATGTCTATAGTTTATGTAGTGAGTGTTCGTTGATGATATCTCCTTGTTTTGCGTCCGTTTCTGCGGGTACGTTCTTCGCTCTGTTATGTCCCGGGGATAATTAGTCACGATTATGACGCGTTGGGGTAAGTTGTCGTGTATTTGTCCGATTTGTGCGTCGGAATGAATTGGATTTTATCAAAATAAGTGTAGAACTTAACAGAAAATAATAATGAAATTTTATTTTATTGGGTTTTCCTAGAGGTGTACTTACGGTTGTTGGAGTTCAAACAATCAATACATTTTTTTAATCACTTACAAATGTTCACAAGAAAAATCTGATATACCTATTTTATAGGTTTTTTTTCATAAATGAATGGTTTTCTTGCATTTGGTCAAAAAATAAGAACACACATATTTATGTCGACTTTTCGATCTTTATTGCGGTCATAAAAAATGTAAGGATTTTTTACCAAAGATAAAATTCATCGTCTCTAAAAAGCTACGTGAAATATCAAACATTTTAAATTCAATAGACAATTTGAAAATATGATGTGAAGCGACTGTGGTAAGAATAAAATCATTTCTAGTCACTTCATACATGATGAAATGTAGTAAATATTGTCCGGAATACGAAATACAAATTCAATAAAATACATAAATCAATTTAATGACTTAAGAAAACAAGAAAAAAACATTAAATCAATCGGTCTTTCCGCAATGTTAGCACGAGATGAAGCAAGGCAGATACGTTATATAGACATACATTAATATCGGTTAACCTTCTTGAGCGGTGATACGTAATGCCAAAGCCCGATGTTCAATAAAAAGAACATCAATCTTCTCTTCGGGGCTGTCGCATACCTTCGCAAACCTTTTCGGAAGAACCCAGAGAGCGTTGAAGCGAACATAACTCCCTAACAAATCCATTTTCACGCGCCTTCTTCTGAGTGAAGATCGACAGTCCGTGTCTCGCGGTCGAGAAGACGGCGAGAGCATCCCCAACACGCAAATAACACAAACACACACACACCTCCATGAACTGCGCAGCAAATATGCGACACTTATTCGAATATGAGTAGATTAAGCGTAAAAGCAATCAAAACTGCACAGGACCACATGGGAGACAAACTACTTTACTCCTCGGAAAAAAAGCAAAGAGGAATCAATTCCATCTAATGTAACGGGTACATGAGGATATCCGGAGAAACACTCGAGCACACCAATGGAGATTTTTTTTTCTTCTTTTTTTGTGGGGCTTTATGGCTCGTGGACTACGAGGTCATTAGAGCCCGGAAAACTCGTACAGGTAGGGAAAATGCAGTTACGCACTAGGGAGAGCCAACATGACTCTCCCCGCGTGTGGGTCTCGGCGAATGACTCAACCATACCCACTAAAAACCCTCCTGAATTACAACTCAAAACTCAAATATCAACATCTCATTTACAAAAAAAAATGAAAAGAAAACGAAAGAGGAAAATGAAAGATACCCTAGCCCTAATAGCGTCGGGATCGAAAAGAAGTTGACGAAGCAAGGTCAGGAAAGAGAAAGGAAGGAGCCTCGCACAAGTAAGTGGAAGTAATGCCAGACTCAGCTCGGGGCCCCGTGTTTGCCAAACACGTACTTACTAGATGTAAGTCCCCTTGGGGGAATGGAGATAATTAATATAACAATGTCAATACCGGTGATTTTCCGGATTAACAGTTATATAATTTCTGATATTTTACTCCACTCGGCAATATTTATATCAAAAATACATAACAAAAACGGACATCGAGTATTTTATGTACGTTTCAGGTAATATGGTACTTCCACTTTAAAACAGGTATAAAAAAGTTGATAACAGCTCTGGATTTAAATTCAGAAGGTAAAAGTAAAATTTCTATTCAGCTAAACTGTGGCATTCGTATTAGTTATCGTAACGAGATACACAGTTCGAAAGTGTTGTGTTGAACCTAACTAAAACTTCGTGTGTGAATACATTTGTAAAAGCTTGTTACTCCCTCCATTAATGTCTTACCGGACTATACCAGATATATTCAACTACGATTATATAATAAAGACCTTTACTCACTCAAATGAAAATAAACCAATTATTTCTTACTCTCGCGTAACAACGTATCGTATCATAAATCAAACTTGGAAACCAGTTACGAAGAATTCTCGTAGTCGTAAGCCGTGTTTAATCTTCCAAGTATAGCTAGCTCAAGATCGATTCTTTGTGCTGAGTTGAAGCAACTACGTTGATGTAGGAAATCACCAAATGCACTGCCGCTCGTTCCTTCAAATCGACCAGAGCACACCGAGTACTGCGACGATTGAGGCCGAGGAAAAGAGGTGAAATCATTTGTCATTCCCCTTCATTTGTTTGCCAGCAAACAACTGCCACACGCCACCCGCGCTCGCCCAGCCCGCCCCATTGGAAGAAAAGGAGAAATAATGTACTTAGTGTGTACAAATGCCGTTTCTTCTGCAAAGTGCTCACATCAAACGGAAGTCGCAGACGCCCAACTCGACCCCGATGGAAGGAAATCGACGAATCGAAGAAGAAGGATGGTGTATTTCAACATTACTTTTGTCGGAATGCTTCCAGGCGTATTCTGATAAAACAAAAACCAGGTCGGATTCCGGCGCGTTCGAATATTTGAACAAGACAGCGGAAATACGGGTTTGTAAGCCAAGAGAAGTAAACAGCCAGAAACACTTTATTTAATACTTGCCCGATAATATGTTCTCCGAATCCGCGTTATTAACGACGAAACGTTTCCGGGTCGTGCACGGGTTAATCGGTCGGAGTGTGCATTATGAGCTGTGCTGAAGAGGATACACACACTCCATGGTAATCGTTAGATTAAGTATAATTGAATCAAGATTAGCAAATGAAGTCCTTTACGATGTGTAGCGAAACTACAATCGAAGTACGTGTTGTACGTTCTTTCCCTGTGGACCAGATGCGCGAGATCGGAGCACGTCTGCAGGCTTAACTTAATACCCACAAGTCCCTGTAATTTAGCTCTCGATATGGATTAGCAAAACACATGAACGAAAGGTCTACTAGTCGAAATGAGCTCCGTGAGTAAATGTCAAAAGTGAGGAAAATCGGTGGGAATAGTATTTCCTATTCTGTGAGAGGTCACAAAGAGATTCGGCGATTCTGATTGCACACGACAGCTATTAGGAACAGAACGTAATTAAGTAATTGCATCGTCAACAGCATTGTAAAAATTGTGACGAACCGGAAATCGAACCCGGGATCCCCTGCTCCGGGCGCAAGTGTGCTGTCCATTGCACCACCCGCCTCGACAAAATATAATTAAGTAATTATTGCCAATGTTCTTCCCGCATACATAGAGTAAAAAAGATCCACAAATTTTCTATGCGACCACTCCATTTGCGCGCATGGTCTTGAATACTAGTCTTTGAGCGAGACTCTCGCCGCGAGAGGGATACCGTGGATACATTTCTAAAAACTTGGCTCCTAATCAGAAGAAAAATATCAGATATCTTGGTTCGCATTTGTACACGAAGTATTCCACACGTGAGCTATAAGATGAACAAAATCAATCTTATTTCATCCTGCGTTAACCGATAAGAGGTAAAAACAACACGGAAATATTTCTAGTTAGGCTAGTACTATCATACTCGCGCGCGCCGATCGAGCGGCTACGTTGTACTTGGAATAACAAAGATACGACCGCATCTATAGTGCTGCGGAAACTTAAATTATGAAATGAAAATCCCCGAGTAGTTGACAAATCACTTGAACCTTTATCTTTAACACACATACCAGTTCTACCACTCACATCGAGTGAAGACACTCCAGATTAACAAACAAACGCGAACACGGAAGCATTAAGAAACGTCAGAAACACGTCGTCCATCCGTCAACCTCATTCTCGAACAGCGAAAGTCTCTCATGTAAACGCAAGCGCCAACACGCACTCCACTATTAAAATACGAACTTCTTCAATCGATCGCGTTCGCATAGTGCGTTCGCGTGTCGCGCGTCACATGTCAAACAAACGACGACAGTGATGCGAGGACGAATGCGTGGCCTCAGCGACTTTGTGAATGGTGTGATTGGAGAGGGAGATTGCACCCAGGTCATTTCCACGCGGGATAATCCCACGTTAACTGGATAATGAAGCACGTATTTCGGACGGCAGTCCCGCACGTAATATCATGGCGATGGTGGGGAATGTACAACGGATGTGAAGATAGAGGGAAGAAAATCGGAAAGGAGGGTTTGAGTCAAGAGTATGTGAAAAATAATTCCAACCTTTTTCTTTCATCCACACACATACTAAAATGAAAGTAGTTCATGAAGCGAAAAATTTCAAATTTGCGAAATTTTGGGGCGTTTTATCAAAATAAAAAGAAATCAACGATTTCCCAAGTTTCTGTTTAAAGCAGCACTTATTTCGATGAAAGAAAAAAAACTTGACATTAAAGAGAAAAATCTTTAGAAAAAGACTTATTTTATACATATAAACTGTTCAACTTTCACTTACTATATCCTATCACTGTTGGAAACAGCACCAGTACTGGTTTCATCCTTTACGTCATATAAAAGTGAAGTGATTATTTCGTCACTTCACTTCGTTGTAGACACTCATCATGTTAAATCGGAAGAAAATTAATGTGTTCTAAATTTTTGTTAATACAACTCATCTTTAATGTTGCGGATGCAACTGTTTGAATAAATCAGTTGATTGCAATGACGTCGTGTATAAGTTGGTAAACTTTCGGTTAATATCGAGTAACAAGAAATAAAATTACTACCATATTGTAGATCCATGTAATACAAGCATACAAGTAATACAACAGATACCTGTCCATAATCGGATCTACCTGCAGATCCTGAATTCACCAACTCGAGAACATGACCCACTATTCGCGAGGAGAGGCCAAACAATCTGAAGTAATGAAAATGGGACGGAACATGCATACTGCGGACAGAGGTAACAGATGTAATCCGATGTAATCCTCGTAAACGATTCGTTCACCGACCACCAAATCGTGTGACGAACGACTCTGTGCAGCACACGTAGGAACGTGGATGCGAACACCACTATCACATGCAGGGACTATTCAGTATCATTGGTGGATCAAATCAACGGGGGGCTAATGGCAAATCAGTAGCTTCAAAGAGTATGCAGTTGAAATATCATAAGGACTCATTGGACTCGTGTGCAAATCCAGGTACTTCCACTAATGAAGATCATGGATCGAGTCGCAATCACTCTATGGATCATTAGCGTATTGTGCGGAGATTAGGAAATAATCCGCTGACATGATATTCAAATCGAATATTGATGCAACATTGAACGAGTATTTCGTTGTTAAAATGGAACGTATTGTTCATAATTAGTTTTAAGGGGATATTGAGGAGAACCAGAAGGAAAATAAATATTACCAAGCACTCTAGTATCATTTACAGTACGGTGTTTATTTGGTTTTCATGAACTGAACTCATTATTGATCATTCGTTTTATAGAGAATCGCATTATGGTAACTTATTTTAAATTCACGACTGAAGGGTGTCAATAACGTAGCGTGTGTTTCTGAAGTTTCTTTTTTCTTTCACATGTATACGTTTAACCAATGATAATATTACGAACTCATCTGTAATACATATAGTAATGCCAACCAAAGTTAGAAGGAACACACTATATTTCTGGATTTCTAGCTGCGCCCAACAGTTGATTTACGACTGCCATTTTGTCATTACCATTTTGATTTTAAACTTATAAATCTTTTTCAATCACCATACCTCTTCGAAATCAAATCAAAATAATAAAATAAAGTACATTAATTTTTATACTTGGAAACAACGATTCGCCAAAGACAACTTTTATTAGCTCTTAAATAATTAAATTTTATTACACATTTCTTTTCCATTTTATTTTATTTTATTTTATCAACAAACTTCACTCGCTGTCACTGAATTGAAACACCTTATTGTGTTCTGAACTGTATTATGTAGGACACACACGTCGAGGTAATGTGTGTCCCGGCAAATCTGTTTATGACCTGACAAACCTCTTGGTTTTAATTTCTTGAGAAGGGCTCCATTTCAGGAGCCGAAACGTCGGATATATATATATTTTTGTAAACTTGAATGGTACGTTGTGAGGAAGTTTTATTTGAATTTTTATTATACTTTTAGTGTATTAATTGCTCTAAAATTGCGCCGTAAAATGAGATGCTGTGTCGTTTCCTTCTCCATACTTTAACCAAAGCCATCACCAAACACTTGCGGACGATCACATAATCGTACGTGTGGATTGAAGCAATCCGGGAATAAAGGGACCGATAAGACCTCGTGTGACGGGAGCTGAATGCATCCAACCCAGATGGAAGGAGTCTTGAGCCTGGTGAGCTACGCCACGACGCGGAGCTTCGTCAACAATGAGTTGCTCCACAAGACACTTGAAGAGTGCTGGGCGCATTGAGTCAGCGAACGGCAGCTGTTCCTCCTTCGCCAACGATGATATCATCTGCCTTCAAGAGGTCACGTGATAAAACACGAGACATACGACACGCGTGAAGACAAAGAGGATGGAGGTCCCTCATGCGCTCTAGAGCAGTACTTGCGTCGCAATGGACTAATGAAGTCCCACCGGTGGCGCAGGTGGTGGTGTTGTCGCTTCTCACCAAGTCATGGGACCATAAAATTTGTAGCTTTTCACATGAATGTCTCAGTTCGTATAGCTGTGACTATTGAAAAGCCAACCTTCCTTCCTCCATCCAGCTCCTCCTAGTATCAATAACTAACCACTTCTACTAACCCCTCCACGTGGGTCAAGTTGTTGGTAAACCCAGCTAAGCGGTCCACCTAATAACAATGGTCTACCACCCAACTCCTACCTCATATCGCTCTGTGTTGATACGCTTCAATAGTGCGCTACATTTCCCATTTACAAATACAACAATAAATAAAAAATGGACTAATGATATCATCGTTTTTAATTCTGCGGACTAAGTTACCGCCCCCCCCCCTCTGTAACCACTTTCTCATTCCGAGACATATTGACTCAAATCAATATGCTTACTCATGGTGTTCGAACTTATCCTTCTTGCAAATTATTCTTTTACCTTGTGAGTAAAAAGACAAAGTTAGTTATACAAAATGTTAAGAAAATTATACTAAACCATTTTAATATTGATGTCAACAACATAAGTGTAGTTATTTCCTTACAAAATTAAAGGACAGCGATTGTTTGAAAAAGTTTTTTTGTTTGATAATTTTCTTAACATTTTGTGCAGAATCAAATATTAAACTAATTTTTTGTCTTTTTTCTTCAATGGTAAAAAAAAATTTCAATAAGAATTACCCAGTAGGTGAATCATTCCGTCCGTCAAGCGCGAGCATATAGGTGTGACGTAGGTGCGAGTGAAAGATGACGACATGAAGCATATCTGGGTCAAGACGTCTCGGAACCAGTAAGCGGTGACAGAGTGAGGGAGATAGCCAGCTGTCAACTTTTTAGATGAAAATGTCTGTCAAATACGAACCACGGAAATATTAATTTTTGAAAATATGAAATGCAACTATTCGATATAACAAAACTGACGTACTCTAATCGTTATAAAATTATAAATACTAATTTTTGTTGCAATTACTTATTTATTGTTACAACAAAATCTTCACAGGTTATGTGTACAATGTCGAAGAGGCGGATTCTGTTCCATACCTGACTAGACTTGAATTACATCATAGAAATGTTTGTTCATATCTACTATATTTGTTAAATATATGTTTAGAAGAACAATCTAATATTCATTTCATAACTAGTTTGCTCAACACAGACTCAAAATACACCATTAAATTTGACTTCAACTAGTTCAACTTACTCTGATAAAATTTAAATCAGTTCGTACATTCTTTAACAAAAAGAAAATTCCCACGAAACATCCCATCAACAAAAAAAGCTGTCTTAAATCCAGTGAATTAATCAACACCACATAAACTTCATTAAACATGAAATACCTTTCAGAAGCTATTACAACGGAAAGCGAGTCCGATATAGCTTTCGACTATCTGCGAAACACGTCGGCATCCGGCTATATATTGGAAAAGATTATGGACCCGTCCAAATAACAGGATCTTTAAATATCCTCAATAAAAAGGACAGTCACCCAGGTGACGTATTAAGGCCAAATCACATTGGACTCATCTTAATCGGTGATTCCATCCTCTCCGTAGCCCCACGCCGAACGGTGGCCCATCCCCGATCTGGTCCTGAAATCACCCATTTACATCCGAACGGTTACTCCCAATTAATCAAACTAATTTGCTTCGGAGTCGATAACTCGCAAAAACACCCGCGGGAGAGGAATGTAGTGGAAGAGGCATGAGGTGAGGATGAGTGAAATGAGGAGATGAGGAGGGAAAGTGTATACTTCATTTCACGGTACACTCAGGATCAATGAAAAATTGATCTCTTCGGATGAGTTCTATTTATTCATTAAGTGGAATCGGAACGAACACATTAAAGTGGAACTAGCATACGTAGAATTAATTCACTCGAATATCTCGTATCAGTATAAAATAATTGTAAAATGTATTTATTGTAATGAAAAACATATCTCACCGGCCATTTACGTGAAATAATTGAAGGAGTAATACATTGCATCTTACGGGGGAAACATTTATTCTCAAAAACAGACCAATAATCACGAAAGTAATGGTAGTTTCCTTTGATTTGTAGTAAATTTTCAGAAGTATTTTTACGTCACATTTATCTAGATGTCACTGGACGTTACACTATTTCCGAGGTGAGATGCATAAATCACGAAACAATTGCTCTCGGCCGCCATATATGTTTCATGAATATTATTTATGTTATTTTATTTATTTATTTTTGGTGGGGTTTTATGGCTCGTCGACATCGAGGTCATTAGAGCCCTAAAATTTTGTACAGATAGGGAAAATGCAGTTACGCACTAAGGAGAGCCAATATGACTCTCCCCGCGTGTGGGACTCGCCGAATGACTCAATCATACCCACTACAAAACCTCCTGAATTACGATATATCAAAACATATGTCAAAAAACATTACAAAAAATGAGGAAAATGAAAGATACCCTAGCCCTAATAGCGTCGAGATCGAAAAGGACAAGAGGTGATCATGGAAGGTCAGGTAAGAGAAAGGAAGGAGTCTAGCACGAGTAAGTGGAAGTAATGCCAGAACTCAGCTCGGGGTCCAGTACACGTACTTACTAAATGTAAGTCCCCCGGAGGGAATATTGTTTATACTACACTACTAACTAATAGAAATTAAACCATTATTTTCACCATTATAATTCATTAAATTGTGTTATAGAACAATTACAAGAAAAATACAAAACAATTATACTTCTCAGTGATTTCACTTGGAGCGCTAGTGATACCGGATGTGTAGTTAAATTTATCATCATAACATAAAAAAATGGTGGTAATGTAAAACGCAGTAATTTTTATGACAACCTCAAAAAAACTTATCCCTATCTCAAAAGTCCCAATGGAAGAAAAAAAACTTCTTCCATAAAACGAAACTATCGTAACTTTTTTACAGAAACGTAGATGTGTTAACAGAAGAACATATAAAAAAATTGAGGACTTTTTCCAAGTTGTCAGATTGTTATCCAGGAGGGAATTAGTGGATTACTATTACCACCATTTTTTTCATTCATTTTTTGCCAGGAATGTAGTCTCGGAGATCGGGTCCCTCCCAGAATTTTAGTATTTTTTCTCGAATCCTTCCTTCACGAGTCAACAATGTGAGACTAGGTCAAAAATCAATTACATTTGGTTCAAAAGTCTCTCCTCCCCCTCTCTTTTGTATGTATTCTGGTTTCGGCAAACTAGGGACCACGATGACGAGTGCTAGTTAGGCCTAAATATACGTGAGTTTTCTTATTGAAACATAGTGCGACTTTTTTTGGGGGGGTGGGGGAACAGCGCCTAATCTAGATTACCGTATACGAGCAACTGCCATGATAAGCCGCAGAGAGTAAACGTTTTTCAATCATCATAACTATGTGAACAAAGACATAAAAGAAAAAAGCTACAAATTTGTCTGACTCCGTCGAGAAACGAACCCGGGATGCTCTGTGGCAAGCGAGCGCTCTAGTCTTGAGCAATCGAAGGATATCCTCTTCATTAATATGTTTTGTAATAAAGTAATATTACGAATTTTTGAAGGATATACTCATAAAATATGCATAAAAGACTACCCCTCTCTATGTACACTAATATACTCAAGTCTCAATTAAAACGTTTTACGAAACTTGGGAAGTTGATTTAAGATGTTTTCATTCAAGTGCCACCAAACAAGTTTGAAGCATTACAGTAATCCCGCTTCATGAATTAACTAAAGTAGAACATGACTAAGAATCCGTAAATTATAATCTGCCGAAATTGATCGCGTAACTCTCTGGACGGAACACCGTCCACCCGGCAATTACCAATCCAATAGGTTCATTTCGCGTCGAGCTGTCAATGAAACAGCGGGAACACGAGACAAACGAGTTATCGAACGATTAATCGAAGTCGCAATCGAACGTCGAGAGCAACACTCCGTCTCTCCCAAACCACCACAGCCGCCGCCGCCGCCGCGCTCCCGCGTGTGATTTTTGCACTGAAATACTACAGCGCATCGCGGCGTGGCGCGCGACCGAAATCACGCGTCGTTATGAAGTGTAAACAGACATCATAAGCGACCTGTAACGACCGAACGGATGAAGTACTCCCATTCCGGGAGGCGGGGGGGATGGAATAGAGTGTGCACTCCGCAGACGCAAATATGACGTTATATCCACACGATACAAATACGGCTGTTTTCACGTGTATCTACGAGGTACGTGCTGCCCAATGATATCAAACACGACGATAATCGAAGCTGAAAATCGTAATTTGCATCGAGTTGCCTGCGGGGTTTGACGTGAATGTCATTCCGAGTTTCGGTGATGACCTGTTTTCCCGGTTCAATAAACGACGGGTCGGATGTGTCGCAGGATATTCGAGTTTTATGGAGAGAAAATAAAGTTCTCTGATTTAAACTCTTGTTCGGGAAGGAAATATTCTGAACTAACATAGATAGCACTAGGAACAGATGAAACAATAGCAACAAAGATAATAACATTCTATATAGTTCAATAATAAAAGAAATAGGGGACAATAAGAAAATTATAGGGCGCAGATGCATTCGCCCCGATGTGTATAAACAAGGAATAAAATTATATTCCCCAAATAAACTAATTAATTATATTTTTGCCTATATAATTAAAAAAATTAATTTAGTGCGTACAACTTAATGTATACTTGAATGAAACTCTGAAATCTCCGCCTCAAAGAACACGCATTTCCAAAGTGTAGCCGTAACATCTTACGAAGAATTGACAGAGATCGTAGTTCCCGAGTTTCACCTCGAGTCAGGTGGAAGACGAGGAAAAAGAGGAGGAAGAAGAAGAATGAGGATGAGAAGAAGCAAGAAGAAAGGAAGGGCGAGGAAGAACAAGAGGAAAAGGAGAGGGAGGAGGAGGGGTGGAAGGCGAGGGTGAAAAATATGTCGAAAAAGAGGGGGTGGAAGAGACTGAGCCAGTCTTTAAAAAAACCATACCCCACTACTATACCCGACCAAATAGGCCGGACGTTGAAACAAGCGAATTAACTCGCGTCTGAAAGTTGAACCCAGGACATTCATTAAGTGTACAGTACAAATGAAGTTTAATTTGTAAAAACCAAAACGAAAAAAATTACAAGCATTCATTTTAATGTAATTTATACTATAAATTATACGAGTTAAACAAAGTTTGTAATTAGTCGTGGAGATAAACTTCATGAGCTCCCCCACCCAAAAAAAAAAAAAATATATCACGGAGGGAATACGTCTTGTAGATACGGCATCATTTTAAGCAGCTTAGGAAACGAAGATGTCGGGGGACAATTTGCAGGCTTCAACAATTTGCGGAAGACAAGAAAGGATTGTGATGCTGATGAGTTACAGCAAACGTGAATGGGAAGAAACAAAAGGGATTCGAAAGGGGAGTGGTAACGTGAATTGTTACGAGACAGTGGAGACATACTCTATAAGGATCGTCAAAACGCGAGCGCTCTGAAGTAGATAAAATAATAAATAAAAACATATCTGCAGCCATATGGAAAAAATAAGAGTAAGATTTTTAAGTAGAAATTTTTCTACATATATGTACCATTTACACGAATAGGTGTATATATTGTATGTTACTGACATTTTTCTGACAGAAATTATAATAAACAAACTCCAAATTATAAGAAAATTATTGCAATGTTTGTGAAAAATTCAAATACTCTGAATTATATGGTATTCAGTTCATGCTTTTGAATAGTTTATCATCACCAAAACATGTAGACATTTTTCCAGCAAACTTTTGAATTATGAAGAGAATATACGATGAACCAAATTATTTAAAAAACCCATTAAGGCGCCCTCTTAATAACATGTTCTAATAGTGGAATGCATTATCACCGTCTTAAAAATCATTGCCCCACATAACTTTTATAAATAATAAAAATGAGTTTAAAAATTAAAAAAAACGTTTTTTGGCTCGTTTTTTTCTTTTTTGTGATTTGGTCCCACTGTGCAAAGTTTCAGCGACAGGAACATTGTGTTGAAGAGAAGACGACTCGGAAAATCACATCAGACAACTTCCGATGAAAGCCCTGTCTCACGGGATTCAAGAAGAAGAACAGGAAAGGGAAGAAGGCTGTGAAGCAGTGGATAGCTCATTACCAACGAGCGAATCGGCGACAGAAGGGCTTGCCGCCGCCGTTGTCACAACCACTGCGCCTCGGCACTAGATAATTCCTGCCATTGTCACTGCAGACATCGACATCAATGTTCGTCCTTGGCTCCGGGGTTTCCCCTTTTCCAACACTCATCGATCCGACATTACGCAGCTAACAATGAAACAATAGAACGCATTCGTGGAATGAAGAATTTTGCTCATTATGTAAAAAAAAAAAAAAAATACACAAACAAATTACTCGTAATAAATAGTTAAAGACCTACAACCTTAGATTGGACAAACTCTATATATTTTTGTGATAAGTTTACAACGTTTCGGCTATATGCTGAAGTCGTCGTCAGGTGTCACAAATTATGACAAGAGACATAACACAACAATTGAATATGATACTAAACGTAAATATAAAGACAATAATATATAGTATTCGTCCATACTAAGGTCGTAAGACTTTAATTATTAATTTTGATTGTATAAAGACGTTAATTGTAGTAGAACTACTCGTAATAAATTTGCTCTGGAGTACAGTTCCAGAAAATGTTTTGTTTCGTTATTTACTATTATAAAACGAGGACAGTTTTTTTCAAGTCCCATTCAGAGGCATGACCAACAAACTCATTAAAACATTTCTAAATTGATGAGATAGTTTCCAATCAATACTATTTTTTTTAAAAATTTGGCAAAATACAACGTGCTTCTCGACATCATCATAAACAATATTACACGACATTATTCTTTCAAACTTTTCTGCCACTGCAGTGTAATAAGGAAATGTACAATAAAAAATATAATAGCGTTGAAAGTGTAATACTCTTCCTGATTTTCTCTGGTACAATTCATCAAAGAAATTTTAAAAAACATCAGAAATAATTTTTTTTCTATGTAAATATCAAACTAGATCCATTTAATGCAATAATCTCTATGAGATGCAGTACTTTCGTATTAAAATGTCAGTCATTAAGCATCAAAATTTACCGGATTTCTGATACTACAGGTTTTGTCTGATCTCGGATTACAAGATCAAGACAGATTTGATAATAATACATGCGTACATGAGACTCGCAAATATATAGAAACTCGTAATTCTTTCCAAGTTAGGTGTCATTTGAAACAGAACATAATCTTTCGGCACATATTTTTTTTCAAAACTATGCACAAGTACAACTCGAGTCGTGACACTATCTCAGTGTATTTCTAACTGAAGTCAAGAATCTCTACCGAACAAGTAATTGCACGGAATTCTCCACCAAAGCATACACTTAACAGTCTAGTACACTCACTTCTCATTCATAGAGAAACCTAGCGTAGAACTTGTATTGCGAAATTAACCAATACGACTTAATTTTGGCAAGTAACATATTCATTAGCCCAAAAACTTCGCATTAAATTATAACGGTCCGCAACATACATTTCGCTCGCATGGTTTCATTAATACAAGTATTGGTTGAATCTTCTGTGATGTATCTTCTTACGCAACTACTTGAGAAATTTCCTCATCAGCAAATCCCCCTCATCGGTTTTGAGATTGACTATTTCAAAATTATAATTTTCTCGTATAATTTATCTCTACAGTCAAGGATCATATTTTAAGATCAACTGTTATATTACAAAATAACTCCCTTTTATAACAGAATTTCGTGAGAGAAAAAAAAATCATCTGGAATTTGGACGATTGTGGTATTTGCGCATATACGACAATAATTCGTGTTTGACGATCTCAATATTAAAGGATGGGTTGAAATAATCGACTGCTTCTTCCGATCTGTTTTAAGTGCTTGCACCGATTTTATGAAAACGGTGAGATGTTGATGGTCACTCGTGGTTCCGGTATTTCGGTTATTTTTTTTAAAAATTTTAGTAACCCCTCCCCACGAAAAAATATAGAGTAGTCTTTTGTGCAGCGATATTGGAAGGTCGTTAAAAAACTGAAGATATTTCGCAAAATAATTCGTATTTTAAAGCAACTTATAAAAGTAAAAGTACTTAACATTTTACTAAGTCCCGAGTCCAGGATTTTATCTGGTATCTTTAAAATGGTATCTCATTTTCGGCAATACGTGAAGTATAAGGGCAGAAAATGTTATGCTTATAAATAGTCACATTTTACAAATGTGGTGTAAATAAATAATTGATCATAGTAATTCATTTTTCCTAAAAACGTCGTAAAAATTTACGTCATCTCTAACAACCATCAAGCCATTCCGTTCTTGAAAATTCATAATTTGCAAGCGCCATGCACCGAGGATATTCCTCGAGCTTCCCGTCTCTTTGCTTGACGCAGTGTGTGTACTGCAGCGCATATGGGCTGCGGGCATTGTGGCGTAGAACGAGCAGTGAAATGGTGGCTGCGTCGGCGGGGGCGAAGATATTGGAGGCAGTAGAAGCGCCGGGAACGTCGGTGCAAACGGGCGCGACAATATGGCGGCAACGGAGATGGCGCTACGAACGATGTTAACTACGGCAAAGTGACCTGGTGGTGACGATAGGAAGTAGGTGGCGACGCAGATGGTGATGGGAGGGATGGCGCCAGCGACGCGGACTTAACAGCTGGGAGAGTTACGGGCTGCTTTGCAAATGTTAGTGCTTCGAGTCAAGCGTTCTCTCGCGAAATGGGGCTTAATGCACGTTGCGTGAGATGATGCCCAAAGTAGGCAGGGGAGGTGGAAATCCGGAGCCAAGTACAGTGCCTTGCGGGAGTCCACGGATTTAAGTTACGTCCTCAAATTTTTACTCGTTAACTAAGAAACTTCGCTGAACTGGAACTTAAGGTAACGGAAAACAAAAATATGCGTAAAAAATGTGTACATTCCCTTTTCCAGCTATTTAGCGATAAAATCACCTACATCTGGTTCATTGGAAGGAATATCCTAATAAAAGTAATTTCAATTAAATGATTTTTTTTTTCATTAGGAAGAATAGCGATATTGCAACTTTCACATATAATTTTTATTCTCTCTAAATATGGTACTTTTCACCAAATGTTAAGTATTTTTGTGCGCAGATTTCGACAATACAAACCTAACAAATTTTAAACTATCTCCTTAGAAATGTATGAAAATATCGAG
The DNA here is from genome assembly GCA_002313205.1 of Laupala kohalensis. Lineage (NCBI taxonomy): Eukaryota > Metazoa > Arthropoda > Insecta > Orthoptera > Trigonidiidae > Laupala > Laupala kohalensis. The sequence continues at coordinate 67,976 of NNCF01141911.1, forward strand.
GAAATTTTATACAAAAATATTCAAAGAACAGTTGTACTAAGATATCGAATACATTAGAAATACATATTGACATATATTAGAAAAACTTAACACTTCTACTTTGACAATACTAAAACATTAAAACGATATGATTTCCAGCTACAATATTATTCTTCAGTGGCATTCCTGAGCTTATAAACAACCAAATTAAATTGGTATGCCCATTCATTATTTTAATTGATAATATATTAACTGCTATTTGTAACATAAGTACTTAATTCAAAAGAAACAACTTTTTTATTGCGTTAATTTAGATAATCATAGTGAATTGGGTTGAAAATAAAGCGCTAAGTAATAAATAAAACCAATTACCCACATACTCGAGTATCAACTATGCAAATTCTCTCAATTAATCCAATTAACATGAAATACATATTGTCACATTCCTAATGCCCTATGGGATGTCGATAAAAGCTTTGACCAACAGATTATTTTTTTAATAAAATTGTTCTTTGATATGTGGGTTCATGAATGAAAATGCCGACAGCGTTGATGAAATTGGTTTGTAAGTAGACATAAAATGTTAGTTAATTCTTTGAAGTAACAATTTTTTTCTTTTATATGGATAAACCATTTGATTTGCCTCATTTCACCAAAGTTATAGAGAATTAGAAATTGATTCTTCTGTTACATAAACAAATTAAAATGGCTTGACACTTTTTTCTTCAATTTTTAGTATCAGTAGGTATGTAACAATGCACATTATCAGTTAATTAAATAATAATTGACATTTTCAATTTTTCCTGTTCACCTTCCTACGTAAATTGACCTTCCTCACAATTGCACTGTTCGCACACAAACTGAACTTAAACGTATCACCTCCCACATTTTCAATATTAACCAAAGAAAAATTGGAGGAATGTAAAGTACCAAGTATTTGAGGTTAGGTCGTACAACTTAAATCCGACTTGCATTACGTAGCCAACGTTTCCTCAACTGTATTGTGACTTCTGCAGGGATAGATAAATAAGCCCTGAACAGACCCGAATAAATTTGTTAAAACGTTGGCGATGTAAAACCACATGAATTTTAGATGACCTAACCTCAAAAAATAATCTAACTAGTTTCAATTCAAACAGTCGATGAGAGGAATATAATTTGTAATATGTATCGATCCAGTTACGTAATTGCGTAGTATCGTCCACCGTCTCCGAGATATTCTACACCTCTCCTATCGTCAATAAAGAATATCAACGCACGTTTATTATTATTATTATTATTATTATTATTACTTTTTGCACTTCTCAGCCAGCTGGCTGGGAAACATTCACCTATCCCTGTTGTCAGTGGGATTAGGCTCTGAGGGGGGGAAGGACGGAGATAATCTCAAGTCCTCGGCCCTATTCATTGAGGGTTTTTCTGATAGTGTGGCAGGTATCCAGGATGACTGACTTTTGGATTAGGGATATGGAATCAGGAATTTTGAGGAGTTTCATGTTTCTTAGCGTGTTATTTGGTACCAGTCCAGTCGTTGTTATCACAATGGGCAAGATCTGTACTTTTTTTACTTTCCACAGCCTCTTGATTTCAAATGCGAGTTCACCATATTTTGCAATCTTGGTTTGATACGCTGTCTGTAGATTGTGGGATAGTGGGATAGAAATGTCAATAAGAAAAACTTCTTCTTTTTGCTTGAAGTGAAGGGTGATATCCGGTCTATTAGCAGCAACTGTGTGGTCTGTTCTAATTTCACGGTCCCAGTAGATTTTCACATTAGCATTCTCAAGAACTGGTGGGGGGTCGTATTGGTAATATGGGATGTTAATATGATCTTTTATTCCAAGGTTGGGGAGAAGCGCTTTGAAGACGATTCTTCCAACATTGTTATGACGCTTGAGATATTCCGAGTTTGCCAAGGCTGTGCATGCTCCCATAAGGTGTTCTATGGTTTCCGAAGTTCTATGGCACACTCTACATTTGTCATCTGGGAGGTCTTCATTGAGGATAAATTTCCTATAATTCTTTGTGTTTATCGCTCTATCCTGTATGGCCAACTGTCTCTCCGTAGAGATTTCCTTTCTTCAACCACAAACTAGACGTTTCCTTGTGGACTTGTGAGTTTTCCAGATGACAAGGATGAGTACCATGAATCGATTTACGTTTCCATTGTTGAATTCTAAGATCAACTGAGCCGCATTTGCTTTCAACATTATACATATTAAGATATAATGGCGTAGCATCCACATCTGCATATGATCTTATACAATGTACATTTTTCTTTTCTTTCATGGAAATATTTCCTCAAATTATTAACTTGTTGTGCATGTAGCTGGGTTAAATGCACAACCCCCAGACCACCAAGACTCGTGGGGAGAGTAACTCGTGGGGAGAGTAACTCGCTCAATGGCAGCTTTTGGATGTCGCATCCTATACTCACAGAGCTTTACCCTGATCTCTCTTTCAAGATCTTGTAGATCAGTCATTGACCACTTCACAATTCCAAAGGAGTATGTA
>NNCF01141911.1:70492-87748 GCA_002313205.1 Laupala kohalensis
GCGGCTGTACAAGTTGGTCTTGAGAATTGATTTTATTCTAGAGCAGACGTCAGCTTTCAATTTTGTTTTGATTTTCCCATGGGATATTCCTTTTAACTGCATGAACGTAGTATTTGTACCAGTCTCCAGAAGCCAGGTCTTCTATTATACCGTCACCTGTATCGAACCCTGATGTTTTAGTGATACTTCCTTTCACTACGTGAATAGACTTACATTTGTCCAGTCCAAAGGACATACAAATGTCTCTACTAAAGTGAGTGGTGATCTCCAGTAACTGGTGGTTTTGTTTGGAAGAACTGGCATATAACTTGAGGTCATCCATATACATCAAATGACTAATGACATATTTCTGTTTATCCGGGGTAATGATCTTGAAACCATATTGCGTGTTATTTAGAGCTCCACTCAACGGGTTGAGTGCGATACAGAACCATAGTGCACTAAGTGGGTCTCCCTGGAAGATGCCTCGCCGAATACTGATGGTCCTGGATTCCAAGGTAGTTTCAGGGGTTCTGAATTTCAAAACCGTTGACCATTTAGTCATAATTTTTTTAAGAAAATCGATTACTGTGGGATCTACTTTGTAAGTGTTTAGAGATTCAACTAGATATGAATGTGGGATGGAATCAAAAGCTTTCTTATAATCAATGTATGTCATGCTCAGGTTCCTTTTGTTTTTCACTGCTTGGCTTACAATAATCGAGTCAATGGTAACCTGGTTTGTACATCCCTTAGTATTTTGACAGCACCCTTTTTGCTATTCACTCATGACATTGTTATTAGAGAGATGAAACTGTATCTTCTCAGTGATGATAGCTGTCAGGTATTTATAAAGGGTGGGGAGGCAGGTTATAGGTCTGTATTGGCTGGGATTTTTGGTTTCTTCACCCTTAGGAAGAAGGTAAGTTTTACCTTTTGTGAGGAAGTCAGGAGCAATCCCAGGGTTCTGCAAAACTTCATTGTTATATTGTGCCATCTTATGATAAATCGAAGGTAGGTGCTTAAACCAAAAGTTTTGGAGGTGATCAGGGCCTGGAGCTTTCCAGTTCGCAGTCTTCTTGATGGCTCGTTTTACATCTTCTGGAGTGATTATTGTTTTTGACATCTCCTTTATTTCCCGTACTCTCTCTCTTTCTTCCAACAGAACAGGAGAATCGGAGTTGTTGTTGTTATTATTATTATTATTATTATTCCAGATTAGCTCCTGCATTTGTGTCTGACAGACGAGAGCCGGCAATCCGTTCGTCCATCCCTACCTCGTGGCGGCCATCGTCGCAGAAGACGACAGCGATCGTCCATTTCAGTGAACGGTTGGCGGAAAGCAACGACCCACATCGTGTCCTGAACGTGACGGATGCGGAGTGGATACGATTATGTCCTTACGCTTTACCAAGGTGGCGCTCCGGAATGGGTCATAAAGGCGTCTGGACCCGTTCATACGGGACTCGAGTCGTATCCTACGAATGAATTATAACTTTTTGCCAATACAGAGGTGTGACCATCTCCAGAAAAATTTACTGGTGTTTTACATCAATATAAAAACTATTGTGTTGTATAATTCAAGGTACAATTAAATCACTAAAACATCAGACTAACATCTACTTATTGTGATTTGAACATGAAAAACATACCTCACAGGCCATTTAAAAGAAATAATAGCAATTATAAATAATTGCGTCTTATGAAGAACACACTTCAAAAAATTGTCAACTTTTAAATCACTAAAGTGATGGAAGTTTACTTTGATTAGTAGTAAATTTTCCGTAGTCTTTTACATCACTTTTATTTATAAGTCCCCGGACATTTGAGAAAGCTGTTTTTTTTCTGAGGTGAGATGCTTAAATCACAAAAACAGTTGCGCTCGGCCGCCATGTTNAGCTGTTTTTTTTCTGAGGTGAGATGCTTAAATCACAAAAACAGTTGCGCTCGGCCGCCATGTTTGTACAAGCTCTTATGAATTTCAAACAGTCAAGTGAGTTCCTGAATATTGCTTGTACTATATTATTAACTCATAGATACAAATTAAATCATGTTTTTTCTTCGTTATTATTCATATTGTTGTGTTTTAAAACAATTAGAATAATAATAAGGAAAATGATTATACATTTCGGTGATTTGACTAACTTGGAATGTTGGTCTCACTTTAATGTAACTCTAAGTTTAATAAAAAAAATCTTCAATAAAAATGTTTTTTTTTTCATTTAAAATATTTTTTCATTGAATACGTCAAGTAATAACTGTAAAAAACATAAGAATTTAGAATAGATACATGCTGAAGTGCTTACAAGCTTCGCAGATACACAGTAAATGCTGATTGCGTAATCTAAATAAACACGTTTCAGAAATTAATCCTTCCCCTATGTTTCCTCCGCAACTTGGGAGAGTTAGAGATGTGACTCAAAGATAGTAATGAAGCTATTTTAGCGATATTAATTAAGAAAATTCATGTGTAAATTTGGATTAATAACCTTTGTACTAGTTTGTAGATTCAAATAATAGAGATTAGGTTAACAAACAATTTATTTAAATTCATGAAGATGCAAAATATTTATACAATGATATATCAAAAATGTTCATCTCCGATACACTTACTACTCGTAAGTAATTGGGATATAGTGTCCTAAATGAAATTCATTCGTAGCGTGTAGTTAATTCCGACAGTGCCTCTCCTCACTTCTTCGAAAAAACACATTCGTTCCCCCACTTTCGAACACGAGACGAATATTTCTCGGCTGAATTATTTGTGGATGTTGCAGCTTTCGCAGCAATGTCCTGATCGTTCGCCGCTATGCCACCCGCGACGCGACCCTCCGCCTCGAAGACGCATCGCCGTAGCGCTCTACAAACCCCCCCGTTTTGGATGATGAGAAGGGGACGGGGGTCAGGGAACCCCGCCCAGACGCCCTCTCTTCATCTCCCGGCCAGCTTTACGTCTTGTGTGCTCTGCTCATTTGTATGAGTGTCAGAAAGCGTGTCTTTTGCTGGTTGCTACACATTCATTCAGATGAAAATTAGGAGTCAAGGTGAAATGTTGAAGACAGCTTGACTTTTAATAGCTTATTCAATTACCACTAACTTCTTACAGGGAATATACCGATTTAGTATTATTAACTAATATTAGAAAAATGTTTAATTTTAATCTTGGCAGAAAATATTTTATGACGCCTGGACTTGGTCCGTTTAACATCCATTTCCTTTATATTTTAATTTAAAGTATTTCTGAAACTCTCATTCATTTTTGTCAAAATAATAAATTCAGCATTATGAAAAATGCGCTATCTTTGAAGTGACTATTTATGAAAATTGTTAGGCTTAAATAATGAATTTTGAATTTTCTCATGTTTTCTGCGGTTAGCTGATCTAATTGATAGAAAAATAATGAATATTAGTTCCTTCACTTCCCGTTTTATTGATAATAAATTATTACATTATCAATATATGCTTATTCAGTACGGTCGCGACTATACAGTGTTCCAAAGAAATATTTCAGTACACATGCACAATATTTTTGAAGATGTACTTTTGCATTATCAATGATTCACTAATATTCTTTATGACTCACCCTTTGTGTTCACACTACACAAACTTTTCGGACCATGCCACACTACAACTTAATTTCCCTGTTAATNTCACCCTTTGTGTTCACACTACACAAACTTTTCGGACCATGCCACACTACAACTTAATTTCCCTGTTAATCTTTATTATCTGATATATCTCTCACCTATTTTTTACCGCTGACATTTTCTCTTATTCCATTCCTTTTATTTACGATCCATTAGCCCCACATTTATCTCACCAAGAAATTTAATTGGTCTTCCATCTTCCTTCCCTTCCTTATTTTATCCTTACCCCACGTATTAAATTTTCTTGGGTGTGCTGCGCCGTCCACGGCAACCCAACCCCAAGGCTTAAATCTTTTCTCCAAAATCATGAGAAAAAAACTTTAATTGGGGGTAGATTATTTCCTTCCTTGAAAAAGAAAATAGTTTTTTTTATATCTAATAATAATAATAAGAAGAAGAAGAATAAATTTATTGTCAAAAATAAATGTTCAAATTATTATCGAACTATAGATTATTTTGAGTATAGTGTATAAGAATTGAAATAACACTAAATTCACGATTTATTATTACAATAAACATGCCCCTAGATAAAGCCTAGAGAACCTGTATAAGAAATCCGCCTCTACCCGAAGGAAAACCGGAGCAAAACCCGGGCCAGGATGGGGCTACAGAATGAATGTATCTCTCCCTTTCTTTGAAATTCTTATAAGGAATTCTACCAATCACTGTCTAGTTTCTTTTTTTTCTTTTCTGACCGACTCTAATTTGTTTTATATGGTATAGAAAGACATAAGTGTCATGAGTGAGGTATTGTTGTCAAGAATATACCTCGGTACATTCTCCATTTTCTGTCCCTGATGATGAATGAGGATAATGGCACATTGATCGAATAAATAAATTAAGGGATGAAACAACCATCTATCCTTTACTCCAGATTTGAACCCAAAATCTTGGACGAAGGGACTCGCGTACTTACCACCTTATCAATTACCCTCTATCTAATTTCGCACCAGGGAACAATAATATCGCACGTTACCACATTTTTTCCCCACACGCACTCGCATAAAAAACAACGCACTCTGACATACCATTCTTCTCTCCGCCCTGGGAGACCTCGTGACATAATAGCTCTAATGCCCGACACCCCGCATTGTAACCGCCCACCAAATATACCCTTCATTAAATGCGATTACCCCTCGCTTGAGTTTCATCCCCCGCTCGAGCGGGGTGGGTGGTCCCGGAAGTTCCCGCATCGCTCCCCGGGCATCACACGACCGCTTTCTTCATCCATCGGGCGGGCGCTTATTAGGGAAGAGAGATACCTGGAAGGAGGCGCCCTGGGAGGTCATTATCGCCTGGCGATTCATTTTCCAGGAGGTTCGCGGCGTGGGTTAGCGGTGAGACTGTGGGCGGCGCGGCGTAAGATTGGGCGGTGACCGGGAAGATACTCGCGAGGTGTCTCCTCATTGGTTGTCTATGACAGATCCTTGGGGTACTCCTATCATTTAACACATGCATAGTTTTAGGATCTATACGACGAACAGAAAGAAGGTTAGAACAATCTTCAGAATTTGTCTGCAATCACATGGTCGCAGCTCATGAAATATATGTACATGGAAATGATGGAGGTGTGGGTGATCATAAATTGAGTGACTCTATCCTGAAATGATTGTATGTTCTTTTCCTAGAGACATGTGAAAATTGGCCCTCTGTGCCAAATATTCAAACCCCGAACATTCTCTCTCTCCCTCTCTCTTCCCCTGTTTCTTTCCCTCTTTCTTTCTCTCTCTCTCTTTCTTTCTCTCTCTCTCTCTTTCTCTCTCTCTCTTTCTTTCTCTCTCTCTCTTTCTTTGTCTCTCTCTCTTTCTTTCTCTCTCTCTCTCTTTCTCTCTCTCTGTGACGTTACTCTATTTTGGAAAATTTGGTACGTTAAAAATTTTTTCTACAGAATAATTTAAGAGAAAAATTGTATTTAAATAATTAACTGTTACTCACATTAATTCAAAACTGTACTGGAAATGTAAAACCTTCCAGAGTCATATAATTTATTTAAAAATAAACATTTCAGTAGCACCTCATTCGTTAATCAGAAAACATCAGAATGAGATATCGGCTCTAGCCCATGCATCAGCCTTCGCCTTTCCACCTCAGTAAATACTATACCACCCATCAAACAAAAAATGGGAAAAAAATGTAGGCGGAGTCAACTTATCCTAAATTGGGAGTTAAGCTCATTCCTTCGCAACCCCGTTTACGAAAATCGAAGTTTAACATCAAAAGACCATTAATTGGGTGGGTGGTCTTTTTTTAACTAATTGCCGGATTTACGTTTTTTCCCCCGCTATATACACGGCTTTTCGATTAATCTAGTGGAATTAGTGATACATTATGCGGAGAGGGTAATATTTTTAAATGGGCCCATTCGGACGAATCAGTTGAGCAAACACGACGCATGTACAACACCAATCACTGGGGCGAAGCTACTGACAGACGCATTAGTTGACACTCGAAAATCGAGAGAAAGCAGAGATAAAGTGCTTCCGCCTTGCGGTGGTCGGTGGACACAAATAGAAAATCTGACGCTCTACGGCTCATCAGGAGTCATGTGGAAGCGATTTATTAGTCTAGTTGCTCGAGCGTAGAAAAACGAACATTTGATGTCGCCGAATTACACGCCGTTGTAAATCACATTCCCGTTCTATATGTTAATCTACCTCTTAATATTCCAGCCAATCGTCGAACTGACGAGTTTATGGAAAAATGAATATATATATGGTGGTGCTGCAATTATATTAACTTATAGACACATTATACAGATACATGGTCATTTTGAGGAAAATCAGATGGTATTACGTATATTTCGTTATACTTATGTCACCTGACACATTTTACCGAGTCCTGTTATGTTTTCTTCGTTGTAGACTCTACAAAAATATTCTCGAATTTTTTGAAATTATATTTTCCTACGTACACCAATCACTAATTTTCTATCTGACATTTCTCGTTTCAAACTTTGATAAGTTTCAAACAACCAACGCTGTATATATTTTTAAAATGTTACCTTCGATTATGGAATCAAAATATTTTATCCAGGAAGATACGTATTAATTGATGAATAAAATTACTCGTTCAAATAAATATGCCTTACACAGGATTCGAACCTCTTCCTTCGTGTTAAACCAATAACGGCACCAGGTCAATGCTGTACAGTTACTTTTAAGAGCTGCTTAATATTCTAGATTTAATTTACATTTTACAGTCGGAGTTCTCAGTGGGAACTGAATTAGAGGACAATGCACAGATCTACCCGGAAGGAAAAGGCCACATGTATGATGCGTTATCTTCGATAAAACACAAGTTCACAACACAACCTTAATCGGATGGTCATATACTAGCGCCAATTGTATTGTAAAAATCATTTAATGACTGTGACTTGCTTGGATTTTTGGCACAAGTCTTGATTCTCGAATGGCTAATCATCAATTATCTTTGATCAGTGTTGGGCAAAATTACTTGAAACTAAAAGCTAATTTGGACAGCTGTTAATAGTAAACTTCGACTGAACGCCATTATTCGTTCGTTGAACATTGCAGGCTAATTTTTCAATTTAATTAGTTGTTGACATTTCTCAAATAAAACTATTAAGACAAATAGTTGGACAGTTAAAATACGCCAAATAATAAGAAATTGAAGCGAAGATAATGACATGTCCTCGGATATTACTCAACGTACCCTACCTAGTGCTGCAATGAAAAAAGAAATTTAAAGGGATTTAAAGGTGCTGGGAATGAAAGATGAATACGTACGTATAATTTTAAGATTAAAAATCATAATGTAAAAAATGCGAAAACTGATTAAAGAAAATAATGTAAAATATATTCAAGTCCAACCGATCGAGTATCGAACAACAACAAACGAATCCAGAATGCGAAGACACATGCTATGAATCTGGCCAATGGGAGGATGGGCTGCGCCAGTTAGTCTAGAGGGAATTGACCGACTCCGACTGTCATAAAACAGTTGACTGGCCACCGACATCCGCTTCCGCCACATTGACTGACCCTCCTCCCTCCAACCCATCCACCCACGCCGTCTGCCTCCGCCTCAATTAAACTGTTTTACAACTATGTCATTATACGCTACAATACAACAACAGCACCAGCAGCACCAACCGTAACCCACCGACCGTTGCAACAGTAGTCATTGCCACGGGCGGCAGCCGTCCTCAATGTACTCATTCTCGGGTGTATCCTCACTCGTTATCCTCAATGTCTTCGTCTTCATTCCTATCCTCACGCGTCCTCCCTTCTACGGACGTAGGGTGCATCTGTCACTTCCAGTTACAGTCAGAATTCGGCACATTGCCGAGTTATCTATTATAAACTACCTCTCTCCAATTTTATGACAGAAAATTACGAAATTCGGAGTGATAATCGTAATTATTATTTACGAACCAATTATAATATGTCATGTGAATATTTCAGCGACATAGTAGTGGAAGAGGGAAGTGAGTTCGAATTTTGCCCATGATTGTAATCATTATCATTAATCATTTTCAACTCTGTAACTGTGTAGAAATATCTTTAATATGAAAATACTGTTGTAAAGTCAAGCACAATCATTTCTTAATATTTGAAATTTATACCGTAATTATATTAATTTGACTCATTTATCTTATTTATTTCGTATTTATTTAATTATTTATTTATTTAATTTCTTAAGATTACTCCTCTTCCCAAGTCTAATACTTCGCAAGAAAATAATCTGTGTAATGTCTCCTCGTTTGTGACAACTGACTAAGAATGGCGGGAGCAACCGATAATTTACAAAACGTTACCGATTAGAAATAAGAAATAGCGATAAAGACCTACGTAATTTGTTGAATTATTTTTGAATTAGATATCAGCAACAAATTTTAAAAAATTAAGGAGACATGGCAATACAAAAAAAACATTGTTTTTTCAATTAGCTATACGTTGACAAATTTGTTAAAATTAGGGGTGGATTGTTCTTCTATAAATAATAGTTTTCCATTTTCCATTAATTCTTATAATCGTCAAATTTATATTCCTCGTAATCCACCTTTTGATTACCGTGGACAGCAGTAATTTCCCTGCCACTGGGTGCGTTTTGTTCTACCGCACATCCTGTACCACGAACAAACACCCTTCATTTACAGACAAACTCCACGTGTCCTTCGGTCCTCATTGTTTCAGGAGCGCCAATGCATTGCATCCAGCTTCCCCCTCCTCTTCCAAACCCACATCCATCGTGGAGTTGCCCTCCTACGCTTTTACCATCTCTGCCCTCGACCCGGAGGGAAGGTTCAACCCTTGTCCGTCAGTCTCACTGTCACAGTGGAGACAACACAACTTTGTCTACAACTGTTCACGGACAAGTCCACACGCTAACTGCAAAAGCTTTACACTTTGTGATGGTCACTATTCCACCCACACTCCAAACCTTCGGGAGCTCCAGTTAATACCGCACCTTGGGTGTAGCCAGAATTTGTTGAAGTGGAGAGGAGAAGACGTTGGGAAAATAACACCCGTCGGTTCTTTTTAACTATACATCATTGTTCTCATTTATATAATAATTATTATTATTCTCGTATATAATAGACATATAATTCTCATTTATATAATCCAGCTCTGCCTTTGGGCCCTTTATTTTATGGGATGGTCCCTTGTTTGTTTCCGGAGAGTGTCCTCCGCAAGGTCGTACGCACTTTGTAACAGATTTTTTGACAATAAATTTATTGTTATTAATTATTATATAAAAACAATTGAAAATTATTGACGGGTGACAACTTCCGAACCGGAATAGATGGCGCAATGAGTAGAGACCTGGGGGTTGGAGAATTAGGTCTCGGTTTCGTGTAGTGTTTTTAAGTAGTTATATTCTTTAATTCCTGAGCTATAGATCCAGTCTGTGAAATTTCTGCACATCCGGACTGGTTCGATCCCCACTTAATCCGGATAATTTGTTCCGTAATCCGCGTTTAGTTTAGAATTAATCATCAAACATACGGACAGCAAGGGATGTACTTAAAGAGGTATGATGGTAGTGAAGAGAGGTTAAGAAGAAATGAAAATGTCACTATATCGTCGTCCATCCCTCTTTACATTAGCGATTCAGAGAGAGGCAATATTGGTGAGAATGGAGATAGTCTTGCAATGCCGAAGATTTACAGACAAGTCATTTTAGAGTACAGTGCCGAAATAAATGAACAAATAAGAGACGAAGCTATGTCATCGAACCAAGTATGAATGTGACGTACACACCTAGGTTATGTGTAGGCAATGCATGGAGAAATTCTCCAGTATGTTATTCCAATCACATGTCACCTCTTTCCAAGCCCTTACTATTCCGATTCCCGTTCCTCTCCCACAGTCGGCACGCGCCCCGTGGACAAAGCCTCCGCCATCGCCCGCGGCAGGGCGCGTGTTCGAAGCCAGCCAAGCGTCTCCAACATTCAACCTCCCCCATCGCCACGTATTTCTTCCGAAGCATAAACTCTGAGGCGAGGCGTCGTAAAGCCCTAGCTTAATGACTTTATTACGTGACGAATAAAGAAACAAAGTTAAAGCTACCTTCTCCGAGCGGTAGGACTGCTTTGCACGCCTGATTCGTTCATTTCGGTCAACGCCACAGAGTATCACAAGCGGGGATTTCTAATGCAAAACTGTTGACAATAATGATTTACACACACCACACAATGCAGTCATAAATTCTTCGAAAGTTATGATGATATTCTACCAAGTTATGATGATATTCTACCAAGCTTTATAAAATAGCTCGACAGTCTAATTAGTGTCGGAAAGAAAATGGAAGAAATGTTAACAAAAAAAAAGTGTCCCGGAAAAAAGTTGAGTACGAGGGAATCAAAGGATATATTACGACATCAATTAATGTAAATCGTTAATTTCAATATTCTAAGCGGTACAAACATGGTAACGTCGAACATAGACATGTACTGAAAGCAAGTTCTCCACGACGTCAGGATTAAAATATGACTATTTTTTATTTCGTATTCAAATGAGTTTTAAATTAATTAAAATAGATTACAGTTTCACTCGCTTCCTTTGTTTAATAAATTTGTTGTCACATATGATGATACTGCCTAGAAACATATATTGAATATGAGGATCAAACAATGAACGTACAAATGAAATCATTATTTTTCTGGCAGCAATTCAAATACATCGAACCCACATTAAATACGAAGTTCAATTTCCTCTGGTTTCACGAAAATATTGCCCAGGACTTGCCAAAAACGTTTTATTTTTTTATTTGTAATTACTTATTTATGAAAAGAAAGCAGTTGCAAATTGAGTATGACACCTTGGAAGACAAAATAATTTCTCTCCAACAAGGAAAACTCATGGCATGCACCCCGTAAAATAAGATAAAAATAGTTAGCTAATCTTGTTAATAACTACAGAATATCAACAAAGGTATATTTAATAAAGTGAAAAAGGTTATTTGATAACTACGTACATTTATCAAATATTTAAATTGTACTGAAAATATTTGTAGCAAATAGGTATTATTAAAATAACTCAAAATTCTAGATTCATAATAACAATGGCATTAATGAGACTGCCACCCCAGGGCAAGAGCACACAGAATATATTCGAAAAATCCACCTCTCCAATAACATTTTTTTGCTTCATTAACTACAAATTTGTTGGTATTCTGTTAATATTATAACACGCATCGAACTACATTTATTGTTATTTCAGGAGTGTGCTGAAATGTTAAATCTCCTGTGCAATAGGGCCCTTGATCGGAATTGATGAGATTGTCCCTTGCTTGTTTCCGGACAGAAAATTAGATTATTGTCCCCAACCTGATACAGCTTATTTTTTTTATAACTGCTTTTTTTTGCCAATAAATTTATTATTATTTTTACCAAACACCGGAGAGAAGCTCGGGAATAGCTATATCAATCACTGCGACATCTTTATCATCCATTCTTCCCGGATGCGCCAATGCCTCAAGTCTAGCAGACTGCACTGGCTATTTCGCTGCGCTGCCCCTGGCAGTGGTGGCGGAGTGGTCGCCGGTGAGCGTAGAACACGTCCCGAGGTTTTATGTGTCCTCTTAAGTAGTCTCAAGCAGCGACAATGGGCGGCGGCGTTTCAGTACCCCTGATGCGACGCCGAGCGACGGCTGAGTGAGACAGCGCTTGCCGATCCTAACAGTAGAAACGGTCTTCCAATACATGAAATGTTTAAACCACCTACGAATTTCAGATCTTCTCTCTTGAACCACGGAATACATCCTTATAGGTACCTTCAATAGAACAGGAGGGTGCTACATTATGTAGTCAGATTACCTAAATCTTTCAATGATACACTAGTAGATGGCATGGTTTCTTTCACGAATAAAAATAATCGCAAAAAGTATTATTAATTTCAATTTTGTAGTATTTTTTATAGTCACCATTTATTTCTAGAACAATGAAATTGGTATCAGTACGCATCTTTCAAATTACTGTTGTAAATACACAGTACAATAAAGTGAAAAATTAATATTCAGTAGATATCATTAACAATTAACTCATTTTGTTCTCATTGTATGCTCAACCGCTCAATGAAAGCTCAGGGCAATGTGGAACAAACAAAATGCATTCGTCCCCACATTTTCCGAAAAGCAACAAAAACGTTTTTCCTAACTGGACGGGAAGATAGGACTAGCGTTACAATTATTAGGGTGGGGGTAAGAGGTATCGTTTCAAGAGTAGCATGGAAGAGTTCTCGGGGTGTTAAAATGGTGTTTCTTGCGATACGTCATAGACAGCTCCGAAACCACTAACAAATTCAGTCTGGTTTACTCTGAAAATAATCGTCTTGGTCTCAAGATAAAAAGGGGATTTCCTCCTACCTTAAATTTTTACTGTTTACTTCATGTTTTCTTGTAAATTGTAATTATGTAATTTTTTAAATTAAATTATTAATTTCATGTAAAATATTATGTTTGAAAATTCTCTGAAGTGCCTAATCACTAAACAGGAAATAAACTACTGAATAAAGAGAAGGACAGTAGCGATAGGGATTCAATTGGTCATGGGAAAGGTATGAGAAGAAGTGATGTATAGAGAGTTTCATTGCCACGGTACGACAGTCGACCTTGAATAGTTATCTGTCTGCCATGGAGGAGAATTGTAACCGTCTTGCAGGTCCACTGGGGGCTGGTGTAGGGAGTGTGGAATGGGGAACGGGGAGTCAGGCAGAAAAACAACAAAGCGGTAGTAAATGTCTCTCTACTAGAGGGTCAATATTCAGGGGGGTCAAACAGAAACCCTACGCGAGGTGAAATGAGTAGGAACTACGGATAAAAATTTAGAGCAGAGATGTCAATCAAAACGTAGAATTGTCAATCAAAAAGAGAATTGATTTATAACACAAAGAAATTTACGACTGATTTATTTTTTAGAAAGAAAAAAATTATATTTTGGTATGGAACAAAAAAGGAAAGTGATTTACTTCCCTTGTTTCACGCAAAATGCTTATTCTTCATATGAAATATTAACTACACAAAGACAGTATCGTTAATTTCCCTCCGTTCTCATGCACCCGTGATGCAGAAAGACATTATCAGTGGACCGTTGTATCCTCACGAAGCAACACATCGCTGTGCTGTCCGCGCAGACGCCTGGCTCTGTCTTCTCCGTCCAAGGAGCATTAAGCCGTCAGTTCTCATAGTGTCTGTGGCGCCCCCGCCGCTTAGCGAGATCGCCGACATGTGCAATTTAATGTGTTTATCCCGCGCAGGAGATTCACCGGACGCGCATACAGACGGTGCAGGTGGCAGACGCCATGAAGGTGTACAGACGAGACCGCTTCTCGGAAAAAGACACAGTTCGCGCCAACTCGGATAAGATATGCAGAGTTAATACAGATAAAAAACTTGTATTGCGCTCTTGAGTTAACACGTTAATAATATTTGGTTCTAAATTTTGTTGTTATTTTCAATTATTATTATATTATGTTGTTAAATACCAAATTTTGTTATTCTATTCCAAACATTAAATTCAACATTATAAGTATTCAAGTCACCTTCAGTTAATGTTGATTAGTCATATAAGACACACATAATAGATTTAATATAATATATAGAATGACGCAAACTCCATTACCAGTACTACAGTTTTTTTATCAACAGCACCAAGTCCATACTGTTCTTTCGTCTTTTCTTTTCTTTTTTTCTTTTTTTGGTGGGGCTTTACGGTTCGTCGACATCACGGTCATTAGAGCCCTAAAATTTTGTACAGGTAGGGAAAATGCAGTTACACACTAAGGAGAGCCAACATGACTCTCCCCGCGTGTGGGACTCGCCGAATGACTCAACCACACCCACTAAAAACCCTCCTGAATTATAATATACCAAGAGGAAAATGAAAGATACCCTAGCCCTAAGAGCGTCGAGATCGAAAAGAACAAGAGGTGACCAAGGAAGGTCAGGAAAGAGAAAGGAAGGAGTCATGAACAAGTGGATGGAATGCCAGCCTCAGCTCGGGGCCCCGTGTTTGCCAAACACGTACTTACTAGGTGTAAGTCCCCTGGGGGGGGGGGTACCGTTCTAACGAAGTATTCTGTCAATGTGTAACTGAAATTCTACGAAGTTTTGCTACAAGAAATAACGGAAGATACGGACAGATGAAGAGCGAGGTCATGATGATTTCACCTTTTCGAGCTTCTGTTCCGTCACCCGTCAAAGAGACAGTCGATTGGGAGGAATGCAGAACAGGTTCCTCGTCTCCTTCTAAACCTTGACCGATCTTTATTCACTGAAGAACAGAAAAACTCACACACTGGAACAGACGCGCAACTTCCGACAGTGCCACCAAAGGTACAGGGCGGAGCGCTGGGCGTTAAAACACACAATTAAGAGCCACTAATTTCAACACCACACTCTATAAATGAGGACAACCAAAGGCAGAATTGGAAATAAGTAATGTATGATTTGATATTCATTTCATTAATTTATCATTTACCTCACATACCACACTTAATTACAAAAAAAAAAAAAATCAAGTTGATGCGGCTGNCCCTTTTTAATGAAACTAAGAAATAGATATTTATTTTTTGTAACTATGTAGATTATACAATACCTCTTAAAAATAACTTCTCTTATTTCACAATGGATGTAAATGTGATTAAACGGAAGTATATTCGTGTTTAATTATCGGTACTTCCCCCCCAAAAAAAGTAACAACCATAGTCTCAATTAAACTACTTATATTGATAAAAACAATTACCAATGGCAATACTGACATCCTCAGTCATTCTACAAACATTGACCTGCTTTAGAAAAATTATAAGTTTTAACTTAAATCCATGTACGAAACACCAGCGTAACCTCACACCCCGAGTGACGGCGACCGTGGCAAAATAGAGTCGTTGACAACTTTGGCATTCACGTGTATAAATTTGCGCAGAAACCTACGACATCGTAACATCGATGACAACAACCCCATCTAGCGTAGAAAAGAGGAAGGTATGAACAACAACTTACAGATGCTTAGCTTGAGTAAAGACGCGTATGATACATAAATCGTTAGAGAACACTCGGAATAACTGTTTTCAACAAACCTCATTCATATTTATAACCACTTCTCAAAACCATTCTCACGTAATATATTTTCCAACACGTAGAGAGAGGCAAGAAAGTACATATCCCTTTTTACACGACAGTCTCCGTGTAACAGAGATATGGGTGTTAAGAGGAGAAGAGGGTGCAGGAGAGAATAGGTGTGTTATACCGTAATACGTTTTCGGGGGACCAACGAAGAAAAGATATGTATCTTGTGTATACTCTAAGCATAACACAAGGAACCAAATTCGTATGAAAGACGTTCATTGATACAATATTGAAATATTAGAGTTAAATTTCAATACGTAATGGTTAATTTAATGAGTTAGTGAGGAATAAGATTTGGTTCACAATAAAAACTGGAACGCAGATAAAATGATTTTAGATATAAACAAATATTAGACCTCAATTTCTGTCACTAAAAGTACCAAAAATTATCTTTAAAATGTTCTAGATTGATGACAGAATTCCAAATTCATTCCATGATTTCTTCTTCGAGTTTCAACAGTCATCCCATGATTTCAAATAACAGTAGAATAAAGGTTACAATAAAGTAGTGCTATTAAATTTTAACCTTAAAACCATTCGAAGAAGCGTACTAACACGTAAGAAATTACACATTATAAAGACAAAAAATAAATAAAATTATAACTGATTATTCAAATTTTAATGAGTAAAAAATCACCCCGATATCGTCCCATAAGAATTGGATTGCGAATAACAAGGACATTTCTTTCTGGGGGGTGAAGACCTACTAGCGCGCCATGTGAGATGATTAAATAAAATAAAATGAAAACCAATGATAAATAAAATGTCATATGTAGTCTTATTGCGATGTAATGTATGTTGTTTGGGAAAATTGATTTTTTCAGCTAAAATAAATATGTAAATAGTGAAGAAAAACGACCCGAGTTTCTTTGCAGGCAGTTTAAGTTTGATTCAGTAAAATTAAATACATACGTTGCAATTTTGAAAAAGCAATTTGAAAAATAAACGCAAATTGACACACGCTCCTTCTTTAATATGAGACTTCTTCGGGTGTGCTAGTTCATTGCTAGCGAGTGTCTGATTTAAATAGGTAGCAAGAGACGTTACAGTAATCTGACAATGTTAAAGAGCACACGGGATTATTCTGCAACAAAACTTTGGTCGTTTTCCTTCACTATTTATGTTCAGAAGAGCAGACGTCAAACATCATTAATATAATAATTTTTTTTTAAATTTTGATTTCGAAAACATGTTGATCGAGGATTTGTAGATTTTAAGTAAAAAAAAGAGAGTAGTAAAAAACAGCAACTGCATCGTGACCGTGCTAGTATTGTCACGGAAAGAGATTGTATTTCTTTGCATTTATTTTCGCTCGTAATCGTCACTCCTTCAGTGTTGGACCTTTGAACGGACGGCGTAAAAGTGGTCTCGTCGCACGGAAGCGAGTATCTCGCCCGTCGCGTCACCGCTTCGCTTCGTAATGCTCGGAGAGAGATTACACCGCGGCGGCGTCCATAAGTTATGTCGGCGTCTGGCGGCGACTCGCACTCAAAAACAAAGATTTAGGATCTCTTGGCGAACTCGTAAGTCAGCGGCCGGTCGGCTGTCAGCTCTTCTGCCTAAGGCTCTAGGTCTCGGACTCACAAACATTTCATTTGTTTGGTATTGCTCCATATCCGCTTGTGTATCTCTCTTTCGGAAAGATTTCCCAAGGAAGACGAGAAATCAAAATAGAAATTGACCGATGAACTTGTAAGAGGATGGCAAGTACGATGGGATAAAGCAGAATAGGAAGACATACTTACAAATACATACGAGACGTTAAATTTAAATGGAAAAATAGGAATTGGTTCTCTCCGTCAAGTGTGCTGTTAGAAATACTTACGGGACATGGGAATTTTGGGCAACATATAGCACGGATAGGGAAGACTACAGACAAGACATGTATGTGTGGCAATGGAGACGAGACGGTGGATCGTGTACTATGGGAATAACGTCCTTTCTATGATGAAGAAAGAAGGGAATATTACACGAACCAAAAGAAGGAAGGAATGTACAACGAATATGTGTTGTTGTAAGAGATATCTACAAAAGCACGACA
>NNCF01141911.1:88247-108282 GCA_002313205.1 Laupala kohalensis
AAAACCATGATTTTCTAACAGAAATGCTCCCCGGTTAATCCCTCCCTCCTCTGACTACGGTCTAGATCCGCCACTGCTTTGGACACTATTCTAAGTCACTAATATTACTAGATAATCTTAAGAAACTGAAATGTATTGATTTAAGAAAGTAAAATTTTTACAAGTTTTTCTTGCCCTTAATATTTTTAATACCAAGACACATGCATTTAGGATTCATGCTTCAGAAGCCGGTACCCCTTCTTACTCCCCCGCCAAAAATACTTTTTTTCATTTTGATTCCTTTATGAGAATTGAATAGGAGTTTACTCATATTTTGCATTTTTGATAAGATCATTAAATTAAAATAATATTAAATTAAATATAAATAATTTAAATTCATACTCCTGGATCAACAATTATTTTATATATATTTATTTAGAAAATGTTGAGAGGGTTCAATTATGTGCCTATCATTTTCGTAAAAATGTCACCGGTTTGTAAAACAATGCTCTTAATATGCGTCATCTAATGTATTATAATTTTCAAAACTTAAATTCTATGTATTTTTCCTTTTCAAAATTTTGGCCTAACAAAATGTCACGTTCTAGTCACATTCCTAGTGAGCCTGATGGTAAACGCGACCCTGAAGGCGCCAGGTGAGAGGCTACATTGGTTGCCGCATGTCTTCTTATCTTTTGCGTGACCGCAACATAGCTCCTTCCCATTATGGCAGTGATGAAGTAAGCGGCTTTCGTTAATATTACTTCGACTTTCACTGCTGACAACACGGCCGCCTCCGCGGTCCTCATATGAAGAGAAACCGTTACCGCTCTACCTACGATTTGGTCCAGATTTGTACGACACAAAATAGCGACAAATCCATGTCTTGATGATGTCTGATGCTGTATAAAAAGTAAAAATAAAAATGTAATTCCCAATAAGAAAATGGAATACTATCTCTACAATGCAAAGAAACAATTCTGCGCAACGCAAGTTCCTGTAAATATCCACTTCAAAAAAAGTATGACATGCGTACTTCGCACTTTCTCATGAGTTAAGTTAGATCAAATAATAATATAAAACATAACAGAACCTCTGACAGAATGATTCTCATCACGAGCTTGGATGCAAGAAACTGAAGGTTGCTTCTATAAATGAAATCGCCATTTCTACCCTCTAGCTGCAAGATCCTAGAAGAAATAGCAATATTTTCCACAGCAATGAGTGGTAATCGTATAGTAAAAGTCCCCATACTTTGCTTCGCGAATTTCAACCTAAGAAGAAAAAACATGAACGGAAATGCACCGTGTTTATATGTTTATTTTGTATAAGTCGCAGTAAATTACTTTATTTTCCTTAATGCGGTCATATGCGGTTTGTAACACCGAAAATTAATTGTATATTTATTTATTTATTGTCAGTCTAAATGGATTGATGTTGGTATACAACCTGTACTCAGTGTAGCCAACGCTTTTACTTCGCCATCGTCCTTAAGAGTAATTGTAACTACTATTAATATTGATTTGGAAATTACTTAAATTCTTTGTGACCAAAACTTCTCCTGAAAATTTCGTACCACGGTTTCCTCGAGTGTTTCAAGGATTTGTTTCGTAGAGGTTGGCAACGTGTTTAAGACAATCATATTGAATAATTTTAGGCCAAGTATTGTGATTGAGTATATATACAGACGCAATATCTTTATCAGTAGCTCTTACGAAAGTAAACAAAACTGTACCAGCCAATAGATTCGAAAGGTATAACACAAGTAAATGAGTAACGAATATGATTGACGGGTGTACTTGACTAGTAGTAATTTCAGAGTCAACAAATTAATAAAATGATCACCGCTTCATAACTTGAGGAACGAATTACACTCGGTTACAAAATAACTTTAGGACCAACTTAATTATATAGTCCAACGCCGTAGAAAAATATCCAGATGAGATATCGAAAAACGGCTTTTTTGCCATGATTCTGGAAGGGACTGTGTTCTCGGAAATTACAAATTGAATCATCTGCCTTTTTCGATGGCAAATTTAACATTCTGGTCCAATCCTAACCTCATTCTTCGTATATGCTTCCGCGAGTGCTGCTACCTCCATCACCTCCATCTTCACACTTACAACAGATTTTCTTAAAACAGAATCGCCGGGTCTAACAAACCTAACAACGCCGACTGTGATCGAACAATTGTTTATAATAATTATCATACCCTAACATACTAACATAACCGGCGGCGGAGAGAAGAAAATAGTGCGGAACAATATTTCTTTATAACTACCGTAAATATGAAAAGCGAAGAATACGGCTTATATTTTCGGAACCGCAATAATATTTGTAGTATTATGACATAAATTATTTTTTCGAACCCTTGTGGGACCCTATTCTTAAGTTTGACTCAACTTTATATTGGACTTTGATAAATAACCTTCTCTCTCCCTCCCTCCCCTCCACTTCCACCTTCAAACTAATGAAGGATAAAGACTTCCTTTTCTACTTTTACTTACTAGACACACTATTTTACTGCACCCACGACTACTCCAAAAATTACATTTTTTAAACCAACATCGAAGACCATATTATAATTTTTGTGGTTCTACCATTACCAAAAATACTTGTGTAGTTAAATTTAGAAAAGTAGTATTCTATATACATAAGCGGCGTTGTCCTGAGCACGCTGACTCACATTTATTAATGCAGAGAAAGAAAACTGCAAGAGATAGGAACTTGAAATTTTGACGGGATGTTTCTTTTGTATTGCAAGGTCTAGATAATAATCGATTATTCGAAATTCTAATTTTAAAGGAATTATTTAGAATAAAATACTTTTCTTTCTAATTTCTGTTATATATGGCGAACTCAATAATAAACCACTACATTTATTCTGAGAGCTTCTTTCATACAGAACGTTTCAACCATCGGTATGGGACTTATTCAGGTGTAAAATAGTAATAAATTAAGAAGCATAACAACTAAACACGATAAAATTTAGACATCCTCGTGAATGCTACACGTAGTATCCTTTTTCGTTTACACTTAAGTGAAAAGTATCATAAGAAGAGAAGCTCCCGCGCGGGGTCGACTAGCATTCAATACAAAGACATACCCAATGCCAATAGAGCGAAACGTAATAAATGAAGAAAGCGCTGGTGGCCTCTGACAAAACAGTTTTACGTCGCTGCAATGGAGGGAGGATGCAGGCGCCGATGATGGCTGAGGGAGGGAGTGAGTGGGCATTGAAGGCCGAACGGGGGCCGCGTTGACCTGGCCAGCAGAGCTCCCCTCCACGAAGCAATACCGGACTCTTCCGGGACGACTGGCGCCAGCTGGAGGCTGACGACGGGTGCACAGGGAGAGAGAGAGCAAGAAAGAGAGAGAGAGAGAGAAAGAAACAGAGGGAGTGAGAGAAGGAAAGAGAGAGAAAGAAACAGAGGGAGTGAGAGAAGGAAAGAGAGAGAAAGAAACAGAGGGAGTGAGAGAAGGAAAGAGAGAGAAAGAAACAGAGGGAGTGAGAGAAGGAAAGAGAGAGAAAGAAACAGAGGGAGTGAGAGAAGGAAAGAGAGAGAAAGAAACAGAGGGAGTGAGAGAAGGAAAGAGAGAGAAAGAAACAGAGGGAGTGAGAGAAGGAAAGAGAGAGAAAGAAACAGAGGGAGTGAGAGAAGGAAAGAGAGAGAAAGAAACAGAGGGAGTGAGAGAAGGAAAGAGAGAGAAAGAAACAGAGGGAGTGAGAGAAGGAAAGAGAGAGAAAGAAACAGAGGGAGTGAGAGAAGGAAAGAGAGAGAAAGAAACAGAGGGAGTGAGAGAAGGAAAGAGAGAGAAAGAAACAGAGGGAGTGAGAGAAGGAAAGAGAGAGAAAGAAACAGAGGGAGTGAGAGAAGGAAAGAGAGAGAAAGAAACAGAGGGAGTGAGAGAAGGAAAGAGAGAGAAAGAAACAGAGGGAGTGAGAGAAGGAAAGAGAGAGAAAGAAACAGAGGGAGTGAGAGAAGGAAAGAGAGAGAAAGAAACAGAGGGAGTGAGAGAAGGAAAGAGAGAGAAAGAAACAGAGGGAGTGAGAGAAGGAAAGAGAGAGAAAGAAACAGAGGGAGTGAGAGAAGGAAAGAGAGAGAAAGAAACAGAGAGAATGAAAGAAAGAGAAAGAAAGAGAAAGAAAGAGAGAAAGAAAGAGAAAGAGAGAGAAAGAAACAGAAAGAGAGAGAGAAAGAAAGAGAAAGAAAGAGAAAGAAAGAGAGAAAGAAAGAGAAAGAAACAGAAAGAGAGAGAAAGAAAGAGAAAGAAAGAGAAAGAAAGAGAGAAAGAAAGAGAAAGAAACAGAAAGAAAGAGAGAGAAAGAAAGAGAGAGAGAAAAAGAGAGAGAGAANGAAAGGAAGAGAGAGAGAGAAAAAGAGAGAGGAGAGGGAGGGAGATAGAAAACGATGATAGCTCGTTTTAGAGCGGAGGTGACGCAGCTCGCCAATAGTACCATGAGTTTGTGATGAAAAGATGATGAAGGCTAAGGGGAACCACCCGTTCCGATTATTTCGGGACTCCCGAAAATATTACAGTATCCCGAAAAATCGTGTTGCCTCACACAAAATTTGATGAATCGAGAATTTCTGCGTTCGAATTGTGATAAATCACTCCAAGGTTCCAATGTGGCTACTGTAGGTTGATTTGTTAATATATTAATTGGTCAGTTCATAAGTATTTTTATCGCGTTCACATACATTATGTAACATTCTTTCACGGTTGATTTGCCTTGTTCTTTGAGGCACCTAGCAATCGATCATACAGTGGACAATATACGATCACACCATTATATTAATTCTAACAGTTTTTACACAGAATACCACTCGCAATGAGAGAAGCAAATTTATGAAATTAATAATAATAATTTGAAAGACAAAAAATATTCTTCCAAAAAAGAAATAGAATCTTAGATTTAGTGAGTTCTCCGTTACGAAGTATTTACCCACATATTCGAATTTATAGAAATCTCACAAATATTGATTCCTCTTTTCACAAAATCCAATAAGACGAAATATAACTCCAACACTATCCACATTTTTGTTCTACTATACTTCAAGAGAAGAAATATTATGGGAAGTTGTATTCTCAGGTCTGTACTCTAGTTACGTAGACTTAACATCTTCAAATAACATCTGAAGAGTTACATGAAATGCTTTATAGCATCGTGGTCGAACGCACGTCCTTTATTAATCAGTTTTGACAAATTTATGTCTAGTCATACAACAACGTCTTATAGCTCGTAGCTCATTGCTCAGTGAATTGAGACTAAGATAAATCATCATTGACGATTAGGAGTTAGTGACCGGAGACAACGAAGCGTAAAAAAAATTAATAAATCAATTCGACGGAATTATTTTTCATTAGATTTGCCGTCATCGACTGATTAGCTTTCACTTGTTGTGAATTATTTTTCAGAATATCTATGACTTTATTAAGAAAATCATATCCTAGTAAGCTAAGAATAATTTATTTTTGTATTTTTTTCTTGAGTATTTCTACTACTTCGATCTCAGAATGGAGATTCCTAAAATGTTCTCATTCCAGAGCATTAGAAAGCTCGTATGATATTAAAATAAGAAACTTAACGAAAATGCTAATTATCATATCTAGCTCGTATTCTAATCATGAAATAACAGAAATTGCAAAAAAAAAAAAAAAAGATAAAGAAAATATCTTAGAATCATGAAAAACTTTCATTTATTATCTCAGCGAAATATAGCAAAACTAAATCTATTTTTCCTTCCACTCATCTTATTTTCTAGTCAGACCCAACTGTGACATAATGCAACTGGCAGTGAACCTTGATAAAGGTTGAAAAATAAATTGTTACTATTTAAACTCTTGCGTTTCCATTCTTAAAATGTCTCAAGTTATAATTGTTTCTAATAAAAATATTCGAAAGCAAAAATAAAAAAAGGAAGTCAGTTTTGATTCAAAAAAATCATGTACAATTTTATTTTAAAAACAATAGAGATTTTATATTAAAAAGATCCGAGGAGACATCAAATTTTTTTAACTGATTACAATACAATACATTCTGTATAATTGAAATGTAAAAAAACTTTTTTGTTTAAAAAACAAGTGGTTTAAATTTAAAATAACCAGGTGAGATTTTATTTCAAATAACCAACTGGGACATAATTTTTAAAATCCAAATAGCTCTTATTTAAAGAATTAAGTTGTTTAAACCACAATTTAAACTAGAGTGGCAATAGCTCTCAGCAGCAAAAGAAGCGACAGATCACCGCGGATCGAACGCGGGAACTGAACCAAAGCCATCTCGTCCGTTCCGCCGTGCGCGCACCCAACTCGCTCTGGGAGTATCTCATTACTTGAACAAACCAAATTACCTCAGCGACGAGCTCTCAAATCATCAACCATCACGGGAATATTACGTATTTAGAGGCGATAATTGATGAGGCAACGCGGACGGTACTCGCCAGTGAAGTACCGCCGGCAATTACCTTCCGCAGCAAACACCTCGCCAACATATTGCGATGCCTTCATGACGCTCATCCCAACTTCCGTCTTTTGTACCTTGACGCGCCACTGTTGAGCAATTCGGAATAGAATAATGTGCAAACAATAATCATAAATACAATAGTACTGTCTCCGAGTGTATGAGATGGGTTATGGCACATTAGTTTTGTTACCGTATTTCAACATCTCAATTTTCTCGGGTTTCATAAACAAGGGTATAAAGAAAGATACTTAAATACATCTAACATTTCGGTTTTGAATTTATTCAGTCAGTGTTAAAATAATAAAAACGAGCATATAAAATCATTCGAAAAATTGAGTATTTTATTTACTGCTGACATAAACAATAGAAAATGTGAAGAGCGTCAAAAAAACCGTCTGGAATTTGTACGATGAAATAGAAATACAGTGAAGGTATCTACAAAAGTTTCGGACTGGATACCTGATTGAAGTTGTGTTGTGAAGGAAATGTGATGTGTGTATGAAACATTTTTTTAAAATAAGAACAATAAGGTTAAAAATAAAGAACAGCAGACGGAAATTACTTTGGTACTCATACATTTGAAAAAAAGAACAAAGGTTACACAAACAAAAGAGGTAGTGAGACACTGCATTCTAATAACAACGGATGTAATATCTTCGCAGGAAAGTAGATATTTCTGTGAACCTCCTTTCCTCAGGGACGATAACCAGAGGTGTAATTATTGATTATTTTCCGAGTTATCTAAACAGCTTAAGTCTTTTGCACTCCAAGAACAATTCGACACACAGCTGGTCTCTCCAGAACATCATTAATCAGGCGTTTGACTATGACATCCAAGTTAGAAAACAATATCCTTCGAATGAAGTAAAAATTATATATCTTTAAAATAATAAATTTATTGTCAAAAACACAGTTACAAACTGTGTATGACCACGTGGAGGACAATAAACTAATTTACTCTCCGGAAGCAAGCAAGGAATCATCTCAATTTTGATGAAGGCCCTAAGGCAGAAGCGGATTTAACATTTCAGCACAATCCTAGGAAAAGAATAAAAATAGTTGGGTACATGTTAATATATTAAGAGAATACCAACAAAATTCTAATTAATAAAACACAAGAAACTTACTTTAGAAGTACGCATTACTATCAAACTATAGATTTTTCGGAAAGTATTGTTAATAAATTGCAACAATTAAAATAAAACTAAATTCGTGATTTATTATTTCAACATAATTTTCGGAGAAAACTTATTCTAAACGTTCTACGTACTTTCAAACTTTGTCTACATAATGACTGCGTCAACGTAACGCCAAGAACATTCATTCACCCGTGTGCATTAGTGCCTTTCAGATAATGAGTGGATAAGAGCGATTAGAGTGACGGCTCGCTTAGCACTAAGAGTGCTTACGCTTGCATTTCGCTTCATGTAGGCAATGAACACTCAAATGGAGGATAGTAATCCCCACTAAAATTATGAGCGCCTCCAACTGCCACCAAATTACACTTTATTTTGGGCATGCGTTGGGTTTTCAATCCTCCAGGATTAAGTGTTCTTTAGACGAACTCCCTTTACATATTGTATAATACATAACCTCACAACGAAAGAGTCATGATTGATTTTATGCCTGGTGCAGTAAATCTACAGACACACATTTTGCAGCGTCTTCTATTAAATTGAGATATTTCTTAGAGCAAATATAAAAGATTATTTTCAAGAAAATAGGATAAACCGACGAACAGGGAATAATTTTTGCGCTGTAGGAAGCGGAGGGCAGAAACTGAATTTGACAACCCTAACATGCATTTTACGACGATACGAATTCGTCCACTGTTAGTTCTCTTACGCGCCTAAGTAAAGTACAAATTATTTCATAAATATTTTATTTAATTCACAGGTACTGTTTTTTACGTTAGTTCACGTGTGATGCACTACACACACTTCGACTATAAAAACTAATTATAAAAATATCTCAGTTAACCTATGATTAAGATCATCTTGATCGAGACTGTAACTTATGTCTCACTATTCAGAAACGTATCTATCCAAGAAAAATCCTATCCAGTAAAATAGTGAATGGTAAATACATTTACAAAGTTTATTTTTCGCTTTGATGGTGTTTGTGCAATATTCATACATCGTAAACCGGCATCCTCTTTCTTTGCAACTGCAATATTCTCTCAAAATGTGGAGAGAGAAAGAATGACCATGAAACGTTGAAACAGACGAAGAACCAAATGCGGTATACGCTATAAACACGAGGCGTTCTTGTGAACCAAGGTCTGAAGTCTGGAAACATTTCTTCACAAGCTAATATACCCCGGCGTCATAAAGTGCATGAAATGAGTTATTTACAGCGTTCTGCCTCTATCTCTTTGAGTTTACAAATGCGTGTTTCCTTCTCTTAAAACTGTAAAGATTCGTTAACACGCGCTCTTGGTCGTTGGCAGCTGGTAAGTATGTCTCCTAGTCTTTCGTGCATTGTGGGTACGCCATTTCTCTTTTCTGTTCAATACACATGAAACATTGAGTGTAATCTTGCCCCGGATTTTTCTCGTTTTTCTTCGGGGCGGCTGTAATAATTAATCTTGAATTTACGTTTTTTTAAATACTTCCGATTTATAAACAATATTCACCGAATAATCTATATTTTATAATAATTAGTACTAATAATTAACTTTTTTTGTTTTATTAAGTTCAAATTTATTGGTATACTGCTAATATTATAACAAGCAGCGAATAATTTTTATTATTGTCTTAGTGTGCTGAAATGTTATATCCGTCTCGATCTTCGTAATTGATGGGATGGTCCCTTGCTTGCTTCTGGAGATTGAATTAGTTTATTGTCCTCCACGTGGTCATACGCACTTGTAACTGCTTTTGTGAGAATAAAGAGGATTCGCTTTTTGATAGAGCGGGGGTAGAAGAATTTGGGGAAAACAACACCTCCCAAATGGCAATGAAATATCTAATTACTGGCTATTAGTACAGCAATCATCAAATGGTTTAGTGTGTTATAATGATTTTATTCGAAATCCCAATTACATTGTATTACTTGTGCTAAATTAAAATGTTGTGCACACAAGGAACATAAATATAAAAACTCGACATTCAATTAAGGAATTAATATATTTCATCCCCCTACCCCTCAATGAAAATGTATTTTTTTTGGTGGGGCATTACGGCTCATCGAGGTCATTAGAGCCCTAAAATTCTGTACAGGTATGGAAAATGCAGTTACGCACTAAGGAGAGCCAACATGATTCTCCCAGCGTGTGGGACTCGCCGAATGATTCAACCATACCCAATAAAAACCCACCTGATTTACAATATATCAAAACATATCCCAAAACATACATCAAAACATTGAGGACAAAAAAATGAGGGGGGGGGGAACAAAAAATGAGGAAAATGAAAGATACCCTAACCCTAATAGCGTCGGGATGGAGAAGAACAAGAGGTGACCTAGGAAGGTCAGGAAAGAGAAAGGAAGGAGCCTTGCACAAAAAAAGTGGAAGTAATCCGAGACTCAGCTCGGGGCCCCGAGTTTGCCAAACACGTACTTACTAGATGAAAAGTCCCCTGGGGGGTCAATGAAAATGTCAAATATGCTAGCTTTCGATATTGTATCATTGCTCATATACAGTATTCAAGTGACCGAGAATCATTATTCGACTTAAATACTTTTAGAAACTTGGTAAGAAAAACTTTAATGCAATATTCTATTAATAATAGGGTACTGAAATTCATAATTATGAATTCTCAAAATTAGTAAATGTTGTTGGCAGGCACAGTCATTTGCTTAAAGAAGAAGTTGAAGACTACTGACAAGCAATGTGTTGTACATTATGCATAAACGGGATATTTCTGTGAGGTACTTCAAAAGAACAATAATAATCATAGCCCTATATTGAGATTCATGATCTGCGAGATATAATTTTACAAAACACAACGCACATCTTGGATCTGTTTTCAAATTTAAAGTAAATCTCATTATTTCGTGTAAATGTTTCACTAGTGTATAATAGTTATCGCCGTATTCACATAATTTCCTTCAAAATTGTAGTTCATTAGGAATACCAGACGCGTGAGAAGACGATAAAATGCTGTTATTACAAGACAACGATTAGAAGGAAATGTGTCAGAAGGAATCTTAACTACGTACCGAAGACATCGAAAATCGTGCAGACATACTAGCAAAAACTCAACAACATCTTCAGTCTCACCAAGGAGTGAGAGAAGGTATGCCACGTGTGTGGTCCTGTGAGTGATTCGACGAAAAATGTCTTCCCCGGCGTCGCTTTCGTGCTTTTCTAGTAACATTACCAATAAATGATGCGTTACTAATACACTCGAAATAGGCAGTCGACATCGTATAAATTTCGAAATGGATATTTGTATACATCTTAAGATGACAATTTTAAATGAAATACCAGGAGAGCCGAGAAGTCCCCACTTGCGCTAAAAAATTTATTCGAGGTGAAATGTCCCAAACAATTTTTTTTTCGGAAGTACTTCACGAATATTACGTTTTGTTTTAAATATATTTATTATATTATTTGTAAATAATAAAGTTCTCTATGAACAATTTTTAAGTCTATTTTTCTTCCGAAGCATAATTTGTGAGCTAGCGAGATTTACAAAAAACAACTGAATTCTCAATTGCACTCACGTCAAGTCAGTGGTGTGAGGACACGCACACCGTATTTTTTAACTTAGTTTTTACAAGTAAATATTGTAATTGAATATTATTTAGAATAATTCGCTCTTGCAAAAAATGGTAGATATGCTAATGATCGGGATCCTAATAAATTGAAGCAAACAATTTGGGAAGCAGAACTGATGGTCCGTGAACTACCGATTGGTAATAGCTGATTGAGATACGGCAAAATTTCCTTCTGATCTCTGGTGTTACTTTCACGGATACTTCTCCATCGCTTCTTCTAGCTTTATTTGAGGTATGTTTCCGAAATTCATTTCTAGCTTTAATTGATCTCGTCATTTCACACTAAAATTCTGTGGAATCAACGCATTGTATTAACCGCGAGTCCATTTAACCGTTTTTGCGCGATTCATCAAACTGCCAATGTATGCACGTCTCAAAATATTTATTAAATAAGTTTTGTTTCGTGAAACGCCTTTTCTAGATGTGCATCGTGACTAGTCCCCGCAGCGAAAGAAAAGTAATGAAATGTAACCAATGGAGCGAAAGCGCGGTGTTGTCATATATCTGCTGCAGGGGGTGGTCTAGCGTAGTTCCGCCCATTCCAGACGGCACACCACGGCGCCCACCCAAAGGCTCCACTAAACTGCACTGTTCTTTCAGCCAAAGGATAATGATCAAGTCCACTGTTCTTTCAGCCAAAGGATAATGATCAAGTCCTCTGTCCATCACACTTGGTATATCAATGACTACCAGTTATATGAATCGGTTGATGTAGACGTTAGCATCCAGACGTAAACTCACTGAGATTTTGCAGGCACGGGTAAAATACACACGTGTCTATAGCGAGAGGAAGAGTCGGCAATCTCGCGATACTGACATTGGCTTCTCGATTTCACATGGTCTTTCGACTTCTCCCTCATTCATTTTCTTTCGCTGCGAGCACTATAATGTGATCCTATCTACTCCCGACGCAATCCGCATGAATCCTCCTCTGCTTTTACTGACCGAGTGCTCCGGTCGCATATTCGGGTGCGCCCACACACGTAACGGTGGCGGCGCGGCGGGCGCGTCCAGAACTGACCGGTCCTTCTCACTCCATCCCCCGCCTCCCACCTCCTGCGTCACTCCAGCACGGTAGTGCGCACCGGTCTCGGCAACATCAAAGAAACCGAAAAAAACAAAAGAGTTCGCGGTGCACAATGGCACGAGGGACTATTTTCGGAGGCGCTGATTCGTAAATGTCGGTTTGCCAATTCGTACGACTCTAAGTAGAATCTCGGGTTGGTTGAGGACGCAAGATGGAGGACACACTTTTTGGAAAAACTTCTTGCAACTTTACGAATAATAGATACAACCAGCGGACCCAGTATTTTAATATGGTAGAGAGTTCAGATCTCCAGGTCGTTTGAGGATATCGAAAGTTTAGGAAAGTATGGTGCAACGTCATGTACATGTAAAGCAATTTACAATTACTTCAGAATATGTTTTACTTCGTAAGCATGCACCAAATATTATTTTTCAAACAAATAAAAAACCAACTCTTTTTTGGGAGGGGGAAGCTTGAGTCGCAAAATCGTAAATACTCCACAGATCATAACTTAGTTTTCTTCTCCGTTCATGGTATCATTAAAATTCATAAAACGAAAAATTTACGGTCATGTTTTGAAAGATGGAACTCATACTCTCAGAAAAACAATGTCCCAAAAATTCTACGCCCTACAGAATTATTTCCTATGTTATGTGACATGAAGTAAGTTTTTGAGAACTATATTTTACTGGAAATTAAAGAATACGTCTGATTAGAGTGTTTTGCTAAATATTCTTCTTTGATGGTTGAGGTAAAATCTTCGTAAAAATGTAGTCAGCTAATTATCAGTGCGAATGCTCCAGTAATTTGTATTCTTCTCGTAATAATATTATTAATAAAATAACGACTTAAGAGTTTTATGTTGAATTTCTGATGTAGGCCTACTGGAGTGAATGCCATGAATGGAGTAAAAAGTTATAATAATTTCCTATTCTCTTTAGAATTTTCCCGTTCATCGTACACCTTCACAAGAAATGAAAATAATTCTATGAAACAATTCTAAAAGCTACCAAGCTTTAAATCAGTTCAAAAAATATAATTTGACGTGTCAAAGGTCGACATTTTTTTTCAGCGTTAAAATACGTCAACTACGAATCTTCTGAAATAAAACGCGATTATTACAGTGGTAGCCATGCCATTCAATAACGTCTCATAAAAAAATCACAATCATATCAATATAATTCTTACATCTAACAAATATTTCATACTTAGAAAAACATTTTCTTCTACGAAAGATTTTTTTAAAATAATTAAATGTCATTTTTTTCGGGGGGGGGGCAGAATCTATATTCTATCAGATTTCACACGGGAAAACTAAAATTCCTGATTCAAGGTTGCTAGATATTCTGTATTTTAATAATAAAAAC
Organism: Laupala kohalensis; assembly: GCA_002313205.1. Lineage (NCBI taxonomy): Eukaryota > Metazoa > Arthropoda > Insecta > Orthoptera > Trigonidiidae > Laupala > Laupala kohalensis. Next base: position 101,815 of record NNCF01141911.1, read on the forward strand.
ATAAACTGGTGCTTAGATGCAACCGACATATGTACACTCCCATTACAAAAGACCGGTCAACTTGCACCGTTCAAGCACAATTAATCTGATGAAATGCTTTATAGCATTCAGTGATCATACATCTGGATATAAAGCTACATTGACATCTTTATATTCTCCTCTAAAGGAGTCGCAGTCCTATTTTGTTCATATGGAGCGCTCCATTCCAATTTAGTGAATCATCTCATCTCAGAATTGTGCGCCGAAGATAGTGAATTGTCACTTGTAATATGACACAGCGTTTACCGAAAAGTATGCTTCAGAAAAATAACAATGATGGTATTCGTTCCATGAACACCTGTCATAACTAAAAATAAAGGTGGTACATCAAATATTACCATAAATATTTGGATTCCAGAACATTTCGAAAGTTTAAAAGAGTACTTTTCTAAATCTAAAGCAGCTTTACGAAAATTTACGTATCAAAACAGGGATTTCTTTATGGAAATAACATTTACTTACGTCAGAGACAGACTATAAGGGTCCGCACCAAGAGTGCAGGGTAAGAATCTCGACCGCAAATATTTTTTACAAATTCATCGATATTATCAAAAGTTCAACAATGACAAGGTTGCCAGATTATTCTATTATGATTATGCATCACGTGAATTCAAGATTGAACCCATAACTCTCATTTCCATTCAACCATGAAAAATAATTAACAGCAAAATTTGGGGAAAGAAAGAAAGAGAGTTATGAGGGATCCATTTAATGTATTATGTCCTCGTGGACATAAATCAAGTTATCAACTTTCCACGAAATTTGGAAATATTCACCAAACGAGCACTAATTGACTAAAAATACACTGCTCTTAATTTTACTGTTGTATGAGAACAATTATTTTGTATTTTTAAAACTTGAAGATGTCGTTTGACTCTTCGTCAAGGGTCGCATTGTCTTCGGTCACATGATGCGGATGCAATTTCCGTTAGAACAGTATTTTTTGGAGGTTTTGTTCAATTTTTCTTGTAAATGCCGCGTTAAAGTACGGAAATCTTACCGTCATTGCATTTCTATTCCATTTGACATGTTTTAATAGTTCTTGTTTTTCGCAATGATACTTGTGTCAGGGTATCGAAAAAACTTAAACCCGGAAAGAACAACTACGACATAGCGATTGAAAGCAGCCGCGCAATGACGAAGATTTCCGTAACTTTGAAAATAATAAACCAACAAAAATTGTGAAAAATACTGTTCTATCAGAATAGGCAGCCGAGACGCGAGACTGAAGAAATCCTCGACAAAAAAAGAGGAGATAGAAAATTAAATTATCTACTGTCAGATTCACAAAATAATTCTCCATGTCCAACAGTAAAAATCAGTAGTGCGAATTATTAATTTTTTTATATTGTTGTATTTGTAAATGGAAAATGTAGCGTGCCATTGAAGCTTATCTACATGGAGCGATAGGAGTTAGGAGTTGGGTGGTAAGTCATTGTTAGTAGGTGGGCTGGGTTTACCAACAACTTGGCCCACGTGGAGGGGTTAGTAGAAGTAGTTAGTAATAATTATATCAATAAGGAGGGGTTGGATAGAGGAAAGAAGGTTGGCTTTTCAGTAGTCACAGCTAACTGGGACATTAATGTGAAAAGCTACAAATTTTCCAGCCCCATCGGCAATCGAACCCGGGATGACTTGGTGATCAGCGACAACACTAACACCTGAGCCACCTGTGGGGCTATTCAGTGGGAAGAATTATTAATTACTTAGCATTTCTCCGGTTAATATCTCCAAGTTTCGTGAATAGTTACCAACTTTACTTCAGTCAACGCGGGAATATTACCAGAGACGTTGATTCATAAAATATTGTAATATTTTCATACGAATACCGACAGATGCGACTCTTTGCTCCCCAAGTACCGTTGAACAGGAGAGATTGGTCGAGCTGGGAGAGGTTTTCTGCTGGGGTTTCCCCTCACCCTCTCCAGACGAATTGCTGGATTGCTACCTCATATTCATCAGCGACCCAATTTCGTTCTTTTCCCAATTCCTTCTCCCAAATCATGAGGTTAAGGGGAAGAACGGGTCTTCTGAACTGAACCTTGCCATATAATGTTTCATGAAATAAAAAAATTAATGTCGTAATGCGATGGTTGTTTAAAGGAAACCATTTTTTTTAAAATTTCATCAACACCCCAACCATTTAGTTTGAAAAGACAACTCGTATCTTCTTAAGCTTCGAAATAAAAAAGGCTCGGAACTCTCTCCCTTCCGTAAAGGTCCATTACCCAATCTCTCCATCCTCCCCAGTACTTCATCCATATTTCACTGCGTCTGTAATAATCATTATCGCACTTCCTCTCCCATAAGCACGAGACGAAACATGCTCAGTTAATTTTTCACGGCAGCCCGACGACGACCCGAACTGTTCAGCGGCGGAAGAGACTCGGGCCGACACGGGCGTTTCCTCTCGCTGGAATAACCGATACCTCACATCCAACGCCGGTTCCACAGACGACCAGCCTCTCCACGTCACAAACATCAATAAATATGAGACTTAGCCAATAAATATGACAGACCACAAACCTGTGCGTCCTACGGAAAACAATAAATACGAAGCATAAGTGGTAACGAGTTATGGGATGGAAGACAAATGTGAAAATCGCCATAAAAAAAGGTTCCTCGGAATATTTGAATTCGGGCGACGCCCTCTGCTGGAGGTTCTCAGTTGTGTCCACGACGGAGACAATCGTCGATTCGACTAGATGCTTTTATAGCGATAGTTTGGAGACTTTGAGCGTTCTCATCGGAAGGCGAAGTGTTTCATAAATCTACTGGACACGATGAAGACCGTTCGCGTTATTAGTCAGAATACCTTTACGACAAGAAGAAACTAATTTCAAACATCCCATTCGTAGGCTACAAAAATTATGTGAAAAAGAAATTAACCAAACCAAACATAAAAACGGGGAGTCACGTATATCGTATATGAGGGGATCAAATAAAATCCAAAACCAACTCAACCGAACTAAAAACGTGTAATTAATTATGTTATGAAAAACATAATGAATCTCTTACCTGGTGGTGTTCTTAAGAGATTTACGTATGTTGAGAATTTGAACATATTTTTGACTAGAATGTCCAGTAATAAAAATAACCAATTTAACAACTAGAAACAGATTAAAAGAAATATACATCAGCAACCGAGGACAATGTTACTTATATGAATTGCTAGTCCCGACTGTTCGCGTACCGCGACTTTCAAAGGCATTCAGCGAATAAAAAGGTTTATTATATCGCTATTTCTTTTTTAACATTAGATTTAATTCTTCACTTCATACATTTATACTAGTAAACATTAAAAACATAAAAAAATCATTAATATACTTAGCTAACTACTAGTAAAATTTTAAAGGGTGAATAGCAGGCAACAGTTTGAGCAGCCCACGGTGCATGGTCAGTGTTCTGACGTGTTGACCCTCAGTAAAAGACTTGTTTCGTAATATTTGGTAAAAAAGTAAAATATAGTCATCTTGATTTGTACTATTTTACTTGTCATGTATTCAACTAAATAGAATAATCATGAAAAATATTTCCAAGCCTCCTAGACGGTTACTAAGTACCTGTGAAACACATGAAAACTGGAACTTACTATAAACGATGCCGAGAACCAGTAAAGAAAATACCAGTCATATAAATAAATGTCTAATCTGCTTAACACATGTAGTACCTTCATGATTAACTCGAAGTACCTTTATGATTAACTCATAATGCCAAGTCACAACTATCAAGTTTCTGCCTTTAGCGTTTTACCCACCATGAATTCTTGGAAGGTCTATTTTCTGTTCTTAGACAAGTTACAACTTGTATTTTGACGAGAAAAGGCGATGAATTTCGATTGTTAGTAATAATTTCTGCAGTAGTAGTAAATTATTAAACAATCATTCCCACTATTTCCCCAAGTAAATCTCACTCGTAAGTCATCCAGGGAATGTATATGCCATTTCCAGTTTGAAAATGCTGGAAATACAACGAAGATTGTGAATGCGTGTTTTCACGGAAATTTACATTTGGATTTTCTGATCTAATTTTGAAGTCATATGATGCCCTCAGAGCTTTGCGTGACGATACTCACTTTTACTTCTCGGCAAAGAAGTCATTACTTTCATTCTTGTGTGTTCGAACCCGAAAAAACGACGAAATGACACCGCATTTGATCATTTATCTAGAACGAAATTATTTGCTTTTTTTTTTTCAAATAGACATTCTGTTTTATTGATTACATTAAACGAGGAAACTTATGACCATCTTTGCTTTGAATTTCATAGCTGTCTCGTAAAACTGTTTCCACAGAAAATGAAACGTTCTGTAGGATTTTAACCTCTTTTGTAATACTTTACCGCCAATACGAGTCAGAAGGAAAACCTTACTACCGGTTTTTATTAACGTCTCATGATAAATTATTACTAGTGTCATACGAGATAATAATAAATTTTAATAAATTTATTGTCAAAAAACAGTACAAACTGCGTATGACCACGTGGAGGGAAAAAAACTAATTTACTCTCCGGAAGCAAGCAAGGGACCATCCCATCAATTCCGATCAAGGGCCCTAAGGACAAGGCGGATTCAAAAAATTCAGCAAAAATTCCTAGATAGCTTATAGAATTGTATGCGTTATTGTTCGCTTACATAAACTATTTTAGCGTTTGTAACGTTCCTGTTGGTAACATATCACCATTGACCTAAACGGAAAACTATGATCCATCGATGGACTCACCGAAAACAGAAGAGGGTAGGATCGCCGCCAACAGCATCACCAACCACCAAGGCGCCAACACCATCTTCCGTCCAGGAGAAGCTAACCCCTTAGAAACCATTTTGGGACGATGTGATGCTGCACGTAAAAAGAGGTACTGGCTCTAAGGCCAGACGAACTTCACCCCATTCATCATCACACACCCCCAGTATTCACACACTTCCCTTGTCACTCGCACGTCTCGAACGTCGATTCGATATAGTCGATCACAAGTTCGATTGTCGCACACGAATTTTGTCGGGTTGTTCACACGCAACGAAAGAACGAAGAAAGCGACGATTGAGCACCGGAAACAAAACAAAAAAAAAACTAGAATGGAACAACTAAGATCAGTTCACGAATTCACGGAGACACATTCGCACAGCAGCGACAAAACATAATTTTCACAAGTGTATAATGGCTAGTTCCATTCGCAGACACTCAAACCGCTCCTTCTGGTGGTCCGGCAGCGTGTTCGGAAGAAACGGAGCGAGGGGATCGGTGAGTTACTGAGTCCAAGTGGCAGGATCACGACGGCGTCTGCTAGCAGCTTAGCACATGAATGGCTGGAGGCGGACGGGCGACCGGGCGGGTGGAGCGCCTCCTGCCGTTCGTTCGGTCGGTGGGTCGTCCTCGGTAGGCAGTTGAGGTGGTGGCGGCGGGAGACGGCCGCGCGGCACGCCGGCAGCGGGCGCGTCGCCGCCGATCGTCACGCTCCTGGTGCCCGACCTGCGAAATACGGGACAGACGACAGGGGTTACTATTGTCTCGTAACTGATAGATTAGACAAAATTCTCATTGAGATAAAATGTGTTTCTAAGACAGACAAAATGAAGAAAAAAATATCGCACGTATACGTTGTATTCAGTTAATATTAAAAATAGAAGTTTATTACATCTAAGTTCAAAAGTATATCTTGGTATATCACCAACAGAAGATTAAGGAACCTATTTAAATACTGAAATTGTTACATAAGTTTAGTATCTAGGATTGTAAGATTATCCGAAATCACCAATATATTTTTTTTTCCCTTAATGAACTAAATCTATTTTTTTCTTAATATCCATTGATCTAAAACTATGTTTGGCTTCCGGGTAAGAACAAAAAAGAATTCCTACTGAAATGAACTAAATAATAGAATAAACGAAGTAAATAGGAAATTGCAACAAGATATAATACACCAGAGACTTCAATGCTGCACTATAACGTAGTCCACAAATGGATTGACCCACGATGGAATATTTCAGAGACATGATTTAATTGAAAATAACTTTCATGGACGGCGTTTCTCGTACTTTCTGATACATCTATTACAATGACAAGATTAACCTGGTCACACACTCTCGAAATATGCTTTTTATATTGGAACAAAAGAGAAAAATACATCGTAGTACAATGCTCAATCAAAACAAATGAGCAAAACAGGAAACTAGAGTTCCGCGCATCACAAAAATTGTAATTTCAACCGATCCGTAATGTCAAAATAGTTCTATAAATATGTTAGTGGTTAGTTTTATAATTTAGTACATCATGTTATGTTCAATTACGAAAGTTTAACTTTTACAAAATACGTTCTTACTCAAAATTTAAAACAGTAATTTAAGAAAACGTCTTCTCGTTTTAGTCGATATAAAATAAATTTATTGTCAAAAAACAGTACAAACTGCGTATGACCACGTGGAGGGAAAAAA
>NNCF01141911.1:108637-126759 GCA_002313205.1 Laupala kohalensis
GTACCAAAGTTGAGTACACATAAAACTAAATTAATATGTGCCATAAGACAACACAATCATGCAAGAAAATAGTTTTTGAAATTGTTAGTGGGGGCCTTTCGGTTAGCATGTAAGCCAAGATGTTTTATAAATACAGCTATCTCACAACAACCATGACCAGGGCGACCGACCGCAGTCGAAATCACCTTGCAATCCGTAGCATACTACTCGACCGAAAACACACGATAACCGCCACAAAGCGGCACGATCCCCAACAGACTCGTGCCCGATAGCGAATTTGAATATTCATCAGGAACCGAAGCGCAATCGCAAAATTCCTTTTATTTTTAGATTCGTCTTGATTTTTTTTACTATTTTTCTCCGCGATTTGGTACTCGCATGCTTAAAGGAGTCCGATATGTATCACAGTTAAATTAAGGAGAGGAACTGCGATCCTACGAGGTTCTCGACCGTTCAAAGATAAGATCGGAATTGCTCGCGGGGCAGAAACATTTACAACGTCAACGCGGAGATTTTTCGCAAAGTTTGAAATACAAATACAAATGTGTATGGTTCGATTTCATAAAAAACACCGATCCGTGGTTGCGAGGTGAGGGGGGGTGGGGAGAAAATAGAGAAGAAAAACCAGATCGAAATCTGATGAACATGGATGATTAATCCTGGAATAATCCCCATGCTTTGTTGATTTGTTTTATTCTGGTCTTAATATACACATCAAACTCCGCCATAGTTCATTTAAACGGTTTTATATTAAACATAAAATTACTAAGAATGATTTCCAAAGGTTGCTGCGAATAAATTTGTGCTATAAATGGGCGGTTCTTCACTACATCAAAAATTATTTTTGTCATAAATTGAGTATGTGTGGTAATACTACAAACGAACGTATAGTTGTAATACATATTATAATTGAATTCCTTGGGAAATGAAACTGAATATAAAATTATTTGCTCAAGAATTTTCTTTTTAGAATGAAAACCTATAGTATTCGACCGCTCCCGCGGTCTCGGAGCTGAAAGAAGCACCCAGACGCCGAGATCCAGAGCAGCCGATAATCTTCATCGCACATTTCAACTCGTCGCTTCCGCACACGAAAAGGTTCCTCTACGTACGAAAAAACAACACATTAGCATCGGGAATTAACATCGGCAACGTCCTACCATTTTGTCCATTGTACGGCAAAACATTCAGGATTACATAAAAGTGACAAACTTCAAAGCTATTACGTATTCATTCTGGAACGTGTTCCCCCTCTATAAATATTTCACCTAACGTTTTTAGTTTTCTTGTAGCGTAGAAAATCTTTACGTAGAAAAATCTGCTCCAGATAAATTTCTTTTCACATCGACAAAATTTATCAAAACTTAATGCATAAATTATAATTTGTTTACAACCGCACAAAAATAGTTGCTGAAGATTTTGTTCTTGAAGCACAAATTCAAGGATAGAAAACATGTATCACACCTATTTTTTTTTCTTTTCACAAACGAAAACATTCCACTAATCACACACGCGGAAATAAATCACAAAGGTATCCGCAACACAAGCAACACCACAAAATATATCCGACGAAGAGATCACGCACCTCAGGAAGCGTCGGATGCCGTGAGCTGGATTCGACGCCTGCAGTCGTCGCGTATTCGTCTCGTAGTTCGCAGACTCCTTGGCCGGCGACGCTGCGTGCGTAAAGTCCCTTCTTTCCACCGCTCGCGTCGAGCGATCGCTCCTCACTGAGCAGCGCGCGCACCCGGCGTACCGTCCACCGCTCGGAGGTCTTCGGGTACTTTCGGACGAGATCGGTCGGCGGACGAATCGAGGCGCGGCGCGGTGGCTGGACGAGTCGCGGGCCGGCGCGATCGAATCCCCAACACCCGTCGCGTCGAGCTACTCCTGTCGTCCTGTAGTCATCTTTTCCGGAGAAATTATGAATCTGCGCTAGTTTATTCTTTAAATAAACAAATTATTTTACAATGTATTTAAGAAAGAATGAAGTTTGTTGTTCAAAAACTAATTTTTGTACCGTATTCTCACACTTGGGCTCTTGAACATCCTTAAGGACAAATGCGATTGTGTCGATAATCGACTGTTTATCGAAAAAAAAAATATTCCAAGACAAAATACTACCAAAATGTGTAAATCCTTCAAGTAAAATTAGATCAATTATACCTGGGTCTCGTTTTGCCATTTCTGGACGAGGTAATAAACCGGATTACGAATTATCCGGATCCAGGATGTTTTTAGACGAGGAAGGGGATAAAGAGTTCCCGCGAACTGTTAAATTGCTATTTACTTAAAATGAACTTTGAGAAAGTAACGTGTTACGTTGAAGAAGTTGCTAAAATATTAAAAATTATACGTTAAATATTGTATAATTTGAGAATAAGGGGTAGGGGTGAGAACCATTACATTCACCATCAGGGAGTGGGGAGGCCAGTAAATACGAATTAACCTGTTCTGGATTCATATCACAATTGAAGAAGCAATAATGTTTTTACTTTAGGAAGTACAGACATCTTCATGAAAATTAAAGGAAGATTGGCCAAAGAGAGCTCCAATTTTCGACCTGTAACGCCGTACACTGCGTCGTCTCGTAGATGCCATCTGTGCGACGCACGTCGCGTTGAGTCCTAGCCGCAGGGGAAACTGGTCGCTGGAAGGCGGGGGGTGGGAGGGGGAGGGGCAGAGGGGGATGAGATGGCGAACAGGGGAAAAGGTGGAGGGAAAAAGTAGCTTACGAACAATGGGGACAGCGCGAGTAATAGTGCGAAGGAGATGGCATGGTGGACGGCAGAATTCTGTCGTTTCGGAAAAAGAAGTCGGTCTTCGAAGTCACAAGGAAGTGGGGAAAAAATTTTAGTTAGTTTTTGCGATCGTCGCATTGAATTTCGATGAGTTTCTAAAACAAATACTGAAACGAAGTTTATCTTTGCATTTAGCGATACAACATAAGAAATAAGTTTTTCAGCAATTGTCTGCACGTTCCAATCATCACTCTCATCTTTCAGAAGTAATTAAACACGAAATATGAAAGTCACGTTCAACATCCCGCTGCGTAAAAGGAAGTAACCGGTCGCCGACAATGGGTCGAGCGATGTCAAGACGACAGATGGTGTACGATTCGTCGAGGACTGCTAGAAATTGATGGGTATCAACTGTAACATATTAGAGATAATAACAATTAAGTGTTTTTTAATTATTTTTTTCAATTAAGTATTACTCGCGCTAGAACAATCGTATTTGAACCTATTCAATAATTCAAATATGAAATTTCTAAATGGTACGAATACACAGACGGATAGTATAATGAAACATTTTTTTTTACATCATTCTGAATTATATTGTATTAAAAGAAGTAATAATGATTCGTTTATTCATTAAATACGAGATAATTTTCACTATTTCGAAAGATTTTGCCACACGCTTCAATAATTATGTTCTTTCTATTAGATTAGAGTTAAAGGGGAACACACGTCAATTTTCAATTTAAATAATATAATAGTCAATAATACAATAGTCAATAATACAATAGTCAATAATACAATAGTCAATAATACAATAGTCAATAATACAATAGTCAATAAATTAATACAATGAAATAAGTACGAAATGATGATATAATAGACTGTAAAACCTGAGAGTCCCTCAAATACATTTTGTTCCATACCGCTTCAAAAAAATTGTGACTTCTTGGAGTTGCAAGCGCGGTCTGAGAAATAATAAAAAGAGGAAAACTAGATTTCTCAATTTGATTTCTTAGAATTAGCCTCATTTTTTGCCAAATATACAAGAAGAAAGGTGTAAGCTAGCAAATGTTCTCAGGTTTTTGTCGGATCGTTTTAAACCGATCTTTTCCCTATGTAATTAATATTAAGTTTCATTAGCACTAGTGGGAATTCAAAACATAATAAATCAGTACCTAGAATTATGGCGTGACGAATCGGATCAGTCAGAAATGTAAATGACAGGATACAGGAAAATAAATTGAACTGTAGGGACTAATTTAAAAAAGTAATATTTTTAGTTTTCAATGGTACGAAATGAAAATAATCTTTCGTCGCCTTTAAAGTAACAAAAATGTTAGAGGCAGACCTTTTTAACATGGTCAACGCACCTGAGCTATTGTCAACACCATACCTCATGCGAAAGCTTTCTCTGCGAATGAATTGGTGAAGGTGTGGCAGTAGAGGTAATACAAAATGTATTGATGGTTGTCTATTTCATGCTGTAAGACATTGACCTTGATCGAATGTTTCCTAGGATTTGCTCCACACCTTCCTCTTCCCAACGTTATTCAATGTTTCTTGAAGTATTGTATATAAATTTAACTACCTTTCATACGGTCGCCATACGGCACCATCAGAACCTGCACCGGGTAAATAATGTGTAAAGGCGGTTCCACGCATCCATCATTCGGCGAATCTCTGGCAATAGCGACTTGCTCAGGGTATTTGCCGAGTATTCGACAATTGGTGAGCGGACTGATCCAGATATAAGCATATGCCGAGCACCTAGTAAGCTCCGGGAACGACGAATATTCGTGTTAATGGTTAGAGGTTACGGAGAGTGAATCTGAAGTAATCACACCTACTTGTGTCTTGTGGAATGTAGTTAAATAACGTAAATGGATCTTTTCTAATCTTAATTTACTAAATGAAATGAAATCATTCATAGGTCAGTTCCATATGGATTTAGCTATGGTATTTTTTTTTTTTTTCGAATTTTAAGATTCTTATATTCGTTATAGTTCTTATTCACTCCAAAAGAATCAATGTTGTATAACTCTCATAATTCGTGTCTCCACAATCCTCTCTATTTATTTATTAAAAAATCATTTATAACATTTAAATGAAATATTTGTATTATTAATTATTATTATAGTATTTTTTATATTCATATTTTTTTATTTCCTGAACGCTCCGTGTATAGGAAATATATGCTATATTACTTAAAAAAATAGATAATGCTAATAATATCAATACACGTTCAATATCCGTCTTGTACTTTATCACCTCATTGCTGTAGTACTTTTAAAATAACTTATGACAATTTCAAAAATATTTTCTTACATGATTGTTGTGTCTTATGATTCATATTAATTTAGTTTTATGTGTACTCAACTTTGGCACGGTTGTATACATTAATTCTGTAGTCCTATCCTGGCCCGGGTTTTTCTCCGTTTTTCCTTCGGATAGAGGTGGATTTCTTGTACAGTTTCTCTAGGCTTTGTCTAGGGGCGTGTTTATTGTAATAATAAATCGTGAATTTAGTGTTATTTCAATTCTTATTATTTTTAAACACTATACTCAGAATAATCTATAGTTCGATAATAACTTGTACATGTAATTTTTTGCTTAAAATTACAAACATATTGACATTCTATTAGTATTATAACTCGCAGCTAACTTTTTATCTTATCTAGGAATTTTTGCTGAAATTTTCGAATCCACCTTCGCCTTAGGGCCCTTGATCGGAATTGATGGGATGGTCCCTTGCTTGCTTCCGGAGAGTAAATTAGTTTATTGTCCTCCACGTGGTCATACGCAGTTTGTACTGTTTTGTTTGACAATAAATTTATTTAAATTTATTTATTTATTTAAATTTATTTATGTATTTACGTACTGTGAAACGTAGGACGCTTAATAAAGAAAGTAAAATAAAGTGAATAAAAATGTTTCTGGTCTAAATCACATATCAAATAAACTTTAGTGTGAAAAAGGAGTTGAAAACTGTGGATGACCACTTTGGGGAAAATAAATGTAGTTTCTTCATCACTACTTTATTACATCCAATTTCTCTATTTTATCACTACTAAACACAATTATTACTGTGTATTTAAGGAGAAAAATTGCAAATAATTAGATTTTTCACCGATCACTAACTGGAAATAACTTGAAATCGTAATACTCGTATACTCGCTATCCTTGGTATTCGTAAAAGCACGAATATGTGCTCAGTACCACGAACAGGCCACTCACGAATATTCGCCTATGCTCGGCTTCCTTCAATGTTTCTCAAAAGACGGACACACTGTTGGAAAAGGCGAGCACCAGTATTTGTGGTGTGACGAATAGTAAGCATCCCATTCGGCGAGCGATTGCTCGGGATTCGCCAAATGACAAAGTGTGTAGTCGCTTTAAAGAAGCAGGTTATCGTGTCGCAGTCAAGGAGTCCGGAAATTCTGACAAAGTTTGAATTACAAATGTGATAACTTCTTAAATAAATTGACCACGAAAATCGACAATAAATTGGATCTTATAAACTCCTTTCTTCATAATTATTACGTCACATTGGAAAGGAAGAGGTTAAGATATCGTGACGAAGTGTGGTACGAGGAACCAAAGGGAAGGGGAGGTTAGAACACCAAAAAAATTGTGTGACGTTGTATGTGACTGGTCCCTCGCACCGACACCTCGATTGTAATCAACATAAATTTCGCCCCGAAGAAGACGTCAGTATGGACGTCGAAACGTCGACTCCTCGATAAATGACGTAGGTCGCGGAAGCCTACGTCATAAATTATACGTCCAAAATTGTATTAACGAAATGAGATTCCGAGCTCGGGCTACTTTAATTACATTACTTTAAATACTCGCAATTTTGAGAGGAGAGTCCAACCGATGAAGTAGCTTTAACAGATCAATATAACGAGTCATTTTAACAAATTCATAACAATAATATAAAAATACGAATTCTTGAAACGGTGAAAACTGTTTTCGTAGTATATTATGGATACTTTTTCTTCTTGAAAGAAATCCTCGTCGATGAAAAAGTACATATTTCTCTGTATTATGACAAATAATATTCTACACACATTATCTATGTAGAACACAATGTCATCGATCATATTTACAAGGGCCTTATAATATTCGGCTATAAATACTGAAATGTTTATTTTGATGTATTGTAAATGGTAGCAATCCCCGTTTGCGAAAACATTTTGTGTTAAAGCGCAAATTTACCGGTTTTTATTTTATTTTTGTTGAACATTTCAAGTAAATAATTTGAGTATGATATTGTTTTCAAATACAGGAGATAATGACTCAAGACGCTTTTACTTTTTATTATATCCCGCTAATTTTGTTTCATCGAATTTTTAAAGGAAATTATTTAAAGAAGAAAAGTTCTATTGATCCTTCGAATTCTTTTCGCAATGCATATAAAAGTCACTCTCATATTGTATTTACATACCATTTACTGACACCAAAAATCCCATTTAGTAGGGAACGCAAAAAAAAAAGTATTTTTCGATTAAATATTCACAAAAGAAGGTAAACACAGCCTGGATCATTCGATTGAATTATTAATTGTTTGCTTTTACATCCATGATCGAAACAACGTTTGTGTACTATTAGCTTTATATCATTATTGGGACACTGGTAATTTTCTCTTCTGCGGATTCACGAGTTTGGAATAAAATTAGTAATACATTCTTCTGTATTAAAACGAACAATTTCGAAATAAATTTCTCTCTTAACATTCTTTTACGTTATTTTCTCTCGGAAAGAGTGAAAATTAAAATGAAAACTGCATAGCAAACAGTGAAATGTTCTCGTAACAGAAAACTGCCGCTGCGCCGAAATAAGCTGAAATTCCTTCCGACTAGGAAAGCTGAATCAGCGGCAGTTTCTCCCGAATTGCAAATGAAGCTATTCCCTAATGAAACATCTTGCGAAACAAGAAAAGAGATCTTCAAAATCGTTGCATTTGGAGCTGCGAAGAACGGCTCCCCTCAAGGAACGTTCGTAACTTCGTAAGGATTACGCACCAGCAAAAGCGAAAGGGTTAGATACGCAGGGGCAACTATAGTTTGCTTCACATTCTATGATAATAATTTCTTTCCATTTAATTTCGTTGGAGCACAATATCGTTTCTGCAGACAGAGTGGGATCGGAAAATCGAAAATCGTGAGAATCCAGATTTTACAAGAAATACTGATACTGATAAAACTGATGAGAGAACACTGGTCATTACTTCTGCGTGAAAATTGTGATAAATTTTTTTTCTTAAACTGTATAACCACCTGCAAAAAAAGTAAATATATTTATCTTTGATTTAAAATCGTATGCTGTTGAAACTGATACTGTACACTTGATACAATTGTATTTAATTTTGATACAATATGTAGTATTGAATTAATTGTTTCGTATAAATAATTAAATAAATAACCTCGCACTCTTTTTAGAAATAGTTCACAACAAACTGCTACATTTATACTTTCTTGTATGCCTACAAGAAAAAAAGAACTGTTTGATCAAACTAATTTTTGATCAAGATTATACAGAGATCCGAATAACAGTAAGTTCCACAAGCGATACTATACTGTACTTTCAACCTGTTAAAACTAGAGTTCACGCACAATTCAGTTATGTATGTAGTCAAAGAATTACAGAATGAAAATCACTACGAAGAAAAGGTAAAAAACGTAAAGGCTTTAACAAGTTACTTATAAATGGGAAGGAAAGCTTATACTTATGACAACTACGAATATCTCACATATTTTTATTTTTTACAACTGACAGAAATCGGGTTACAACGGAACTAATTATGCTTTATAACTTCAGTACATGTACATTTAAATGGGAATAAATGATACGCTGTACTTTGGTAATAGAAGAGGGAAATTAAACATAAAAATGCCAAG
This sequence comes from Laupala kohalensis, assembly GCA_002313205.1. NCBI lineage: Eukaryota > Metazoa > Arthropoda > Insecta > Orthoptera > Trigonidiidae > Laupala > Laupala kohalensis. The sequence goes on from NNCF01141911.1 coordinate 117,279, forward strand.
TTATGATGTAATCGGTAAGTAGGATTTTTTAATTTTTTATTACATTGTTAAGATGAGGTCAAAACAAAAAGTTTTGCAAAATCGTACTAGAGCTTCGCGAGAAAATTTCGTCGGTATATCGCAAAAAAGTACGGCAAAAATAAAGTGTTAAAATGTAATAGTAAAATATATTCCTTTCATCAAATATTGATTACAAATTTATTTATTAAAAACTTGGTCAATAAAATGTGTTTTATGGCAAAAAATGAAAGAAATGGCAAGTAAATGAAAATTGAACAATTTTCAACGTCCTAAAATTGGCATTTTAAATAAAGTAGCACGTTCTTGCGTATGATCACAAGAAATTACATAAAAAACACACAAATTAAAAAAGAAATTTTGCCCTAAGATGATTTTGCATAAAATGACGGCAATTTGAATTTTTTTTCGAAAAATGCCAATTGTGGCCGTAAAAAACCAAATTTCTTTACGAAATTTTAACCGCGTGTTTATGCCATCAAAATATGTTTTCTCTAATTTTCATAAAAATCCGCCGATTTTTTTTATTTATTGCATTTTTTTTGAAAAGAAAACAAAATTTCATACATTTTGATTTTTGAGGTTAGGATTCATTTTTTAAGTATTTACACCGGATCAGTTCGATAGCTTATTTATTAACGAGTATTTTGCATTTTTTTTATTTTTTACGACCAATAGAAACGGTGATATTAAAAAGATAGTGTAGCGATGCACTAAAAATACATAGAAACTGCACATATATGCAATTTTTTTTTGCAAAGCACCAGTCCGATTTTGCACAAATTTTTGTTTTGACTTCATCTTAACAATGTAATGAAAAAATAAAAATCCTACCTACCGGTCACATCATAACAAAATGGCAATTTCCCTCTACTATAAATCGACGACCGTGAAACCCTTGTCTCACCTGCTCACCTTAATTCAAAGTAAGCAGTGTCGCCAGTTGAGGACGTCCTTGACATAACCAAGTACTTTCGTATGAAGTGACAACATTTAACCAAAATTCTTCATTGTTTTGTAATAAAACAATTTAATACACGAGGATAACTTTTAACAGAATATGACCATTATGAAACACGTCAACACTACTGTAAATTTTTTCAAAGTAATAACTTGAATAAAATCGACCGTTAAATTATGTCATATTTGCATTGGAGTGTGTCCAGTAGCAGAGTTACCGTTGACACTTGTTTGCTCGACTTTGAGATGGACTCGAGGCAGGTGGAGAAGATGTTAAAGGAAGGAAATTCATCTGTGCCGAATCTTGCTGAGCGTAGGAGGAAATACATTTCAACAATTGTTCATGCATTTCGACAGTTTTGAAGGTGTGACGAAACTCAAATGCTTCGTTGTAAAAGGAACAGCTGACACGAGTGACATTGAACGTAGACGTAGACATAAAAAGACTCCGTGATGTCTGCTGTAGGTTGTCCGTGATAACATGAGACATACGGTACTGTGAGGTGTCGCCCTCTCTCTCGCACATCCGCTTTGAGGAGGGAAGGTACGCAATTGCTTGTGCGCAGTAGTCAGTAGTCAGAGAGGGGAATCGAGTTCCCCTAACCAAGTCCATGTACGAAAGAGACAAACAACAAACTTCGTTTTCTCCTTCGGACAACCGGTACATAAGACCGCTGAATCTACTTATGTTTACGTTCGAAGTCTTGTAACTTTACCTAAAATAATGCAATATGGCCTGCCTAACACGAATTGCCAACTTCTACAAATTTAAGTAATATCCAAATAAATATTGGTTGTAGTCACAACAGCAACTATTCGCTGTAAAGAAATACAAGTTAATATCACAATAAGCTAAGAGACAAGGTAATAATCGCTCCACAAGCTCGACGCAGAAAGAACAGAACAGCGCCACAAGAGCAAGTGAATGGATAGATGTAAGTTTATAGAAATCTGAAACTACTGCCAACATAACGTAATGTACACTTATCATTTTTAAGAGTGACGGCGAAGTAAAAGCGTATGCTACACTGTGTAGAACCCTGTACGAACATCGCACCCGTTACACTGACAATAAACAAATTAATTAATCAATAAATTATTGACATGAGAGCAGTTACAAACTGCCTAGGTCCACAATGAAGACAATAAATTAATTTACTGCTACTGCTTTAAAATAGTCTAATAAACACAATGACTTCCCGTTCATCTTTTTTTCTTAGGTTAGAATTTCTCTGAGTAAAGTTACATGGCTTTGAGTATAGGCAGTGAAATTTCTCGATTTGTTGAGTAAATTACTCTCGAAACATAAAAAAAAATTAGTGAAAACATCTAACTCTTCTTTCAATTATCTTTAACGTCCAACGTGTTGGATGAATTTATTTTATTGTATTTTAATGGCTCTCGTTTCAAATATAATCGGAAACAAATTTTATTATACTACTTAACGGTACATCTTATCTCTATTTTTCGGAATCAGTACAATCACCTCTCCATTAACAGCTTTTAAGAAAAGACTCCGTTACTACAGTGGAGTAATTTTCGGAACTCGGAACTCACACGTGGTACTGAATATACGTAACTCGAAGAGGCTTCGTGCAGTCGAAATCGTGAAGGGGTATAGAGCCATTCGGGATCCAATCTGAAGGAAATCTGCTCAGATAGGGAGACGGCAGGCGGGTGCCACGCAGCAATTAGACGGGCAATGACCATAAAGGCGGTGGTTACTCGCTTCAACAAAGAGGCACTTGGAAAAGGCGCAATGGCACGAGGGGTTTTGAGAACAAGCGAGGAAGAACTAAAGGGAATGGAGATGTCGGGAGAAGAAGGGTTTGATATCTGTTTCCTTCGATTGAGTCGGGAGATAAGGCGCTAAAACTTGTGATGGTACCCTAAAGTTGTTGCATCCCTGTGTACCCTAAAGTTTCGTTTGTTACGGAATGTTAGTGTGAGATAGGACAGCAGGGGAGAATTATAGCAGTGGAGCAGCGATACATTAAAACAGTTCATGATTCACGAGGATATAAACTTTAATTTTATCTTGGAATAAACACCTATCATTACTATTAAAGCAATAATTGACTTCTAGTGGACCTAGGGTTGCCATCGACAAAAACTCAAATGTAAAACTACGAGACCGAAAACCCCGGATTTTGGATCTAAAACCGGGATATCATGTAAAATTCATCCTTCAAAATAATACAATAATTTTTAACTTTTTACTTATTATTCAAGTAATAACTTGTAATAACTTAAGTATTAGTAAGAAATATTGCTTTTAAACAAAAAAATTTAATTATAATTTACTAGGCACTTCTGTGAATTGGAAAAAAAAACATACAAGTACAATTCAAGAACAAAAGTTCTAATTTTATAATTCAAAAACAAAATACTTATAAAAAATTAGAACTGAAGTGTTAACACAATACAGAGCACAAGATAGCTCTCGTTACAAAAATAATCTTGAAATTAATGGAGTGATTCTAGCACACATAGTAACACGGATCACTTTCTCAATGTTGTGTGCAAATTTCCAACGATCACGACGGTCATAGTATTCGTTGCTGGGCTCAGTAAAAAAATCAGTACAAACTTCGTATGACCACGTGGAGGACAATAAACTAATTTACTCCGGAAGCAAGCAAGGGATCATCCCATCAATTCCGATAAAGGGCCCTAAGGCAGAGGCGGATTCAGTAAAACCAACTTCTGGAAATTTATGTGATATTCGAATAAATATTAATATTAGTCACAAAAGCGACTATTTGCCATAAAAAATTTAAGCTAATAATACAACAAATTAAGACACACGGTAATATTCGTTCCACGTGCTCCAAGTAGAGGAATAGTATAGCGCCACAAGAACAAGTTAATTCAATTGTTGGCGAATGTTGACGATAGATTTAAGTTTAAAGAAATCCAAATGTACTGCCAACATAACGCGAAGTACACTTATCATCCTTATGGACGATGGCAAAGTAAAAGCGTTGGTAACAATGTGTACAAGCCATGTACGAACAGAAAGCCACTTAGACTGGAAATTAATTAATTAATTAATTAAGTAAGTAAGTAATAATTTATTGTAAAGAGTGCAGTTAAAAACTGTCTTTGATCACATTGAGGACAATAAGCTAATTTGCTGCTTCTCGTTTACAATAAAGTAATGAACACAGTTGTTTATGTTTCACTTTTTTAAAGTCACATTTTGTCTGAGAAAAGTTTCATGACTTTGAGCGTACATTCTTCATCAGTACGATGAAATCTCGGAACTTACTCCATTCAATTCATATTTCAAAATTAAGTACGACATAAACAGTCTATAATTAGAACGAAAGTCAGCAATCCTTCGAATGTTAAGAAAATGTCTTTTTAAATGATTCCTCATTATTAGAGATAGGTTATTTATAACGGGAGAAGTAGGGAGAATTAAGATGTTCCCATTGATCAATCGTGGTTCCGCACTTGAAAAATACTCCGATTCAAAACTTTTAAAAACAAGCTTCCAAGTGTAAATTCGTTAGCGAAGTAAAAAGTCATCTTTTATGTCACGATCTTATCAAATTATTCATTCTGCAAATATTCCTCATAATTAGTACTATGGTTTCATGAATAACGGCTGATACGATTAAATTGTAATTGTTTGTAAAGAATTGATATATAAAGAAATCCATTTAGTCAGATAATTTAAATCTAAATATGAATCATTTCTAATTCAAGATATATTACAATGTTAAAATTCAACAAATGAAAAAAAAAGCATATTTGACCCTGAAATAAATGAGAAGATCTGTATTTGTATATGCATGTGCTGTATTTTCAGTATTGCATACTGGGAGGTTTGCGACAGAAAAAACAGAAAAACTTTTCGTTAAAAATAAAGATGAGGTATGCGTCTTTATTAATTTTTAAATTAGTACATACACATTGTTTATCGATTCATTAGGATTTCCCTGAAAGTGATTCGTAACAAATGAATTTTCATTCCGTCCCAGTATTATGACCCATTTCTTTTTCAAAAATTAAAATTACCAGTTTTAAGAAGTAAAAATTTATTTCGAAAAAACGTCAGTAAAGAATTTACATTTTTATCGAAAACTTTACTTATTTTTTAAACCGCTGTGCTCCATCAAAAACTTTGCAAAAACTAAAATGCACCGAGTGACAAAAAATATAAAAATATAGTTTGTTCGCATAACGCGAAATGTTTTGGTGGAATAACGTATACTCGTTAATTGACTCGACCCCATACGTTTATTTGGTTCAACTTTTTCTCTGTTGAGATATTGAAGAAATGCACGCATTCTCGTATTTTTTGTATTTTTCATAACATTAAAAAAAAAAAATTTAATATCTCCGTAGCATTGACAAAAAATAAATCTTTACATAACCATGTACTTGCTTTACATAATTCATTTTCGAAGAAGAGATTGCCGGAATCGAGTGATATATTATTCTAGTTATCGTCAAAGATAGAAGAACTACCTTTCAGATAGTCAGACTATTCTAATCTGCTCTTGATGATACATTCCCATTGTTCCTCTACAATTCTATGATATCTTATATATTAGTATAAAATACTACTAAATTAGTAATTAATCCTACATTACTATGCGAAAACTCATTTTTATCATCTAAGATTGAGAAGTAAAACAAAAATTTCAGTCTCTCTCCGTTACTGAGATGGAACCACGTCCCCTCAGTAGAAGTTCCCACTCTTGAAGTAAGAATTTATGCTTTTTGTGTTGTTAAATTTTGTGCGATGATGAGGTGTTATCTCGACCAAGGAACGTCTTAAATCTGTGACTCTTGTACTACGTGTATGTTATACGAGAACAAAGAGCTGTCACGTATAAATGGAAGATTGATTGTTAATTATAGCGTAATTTATACTAGAGAGATAATTTTAGTCCAAGGAGATCGTTTGCAGGTCCGGCTTAGCTGCGAACAGTTGAAAAGTGTCCACAGCAACAGGTTCGGATAAACTGATTTCGGAGTCAATTTTTGTATCTTTGGTCAAGACGATATTTCAAGGCCAACCGCAGAATCTAGGACACTTTTCTTCAATGTTAACTTTATGTAAGAAATCATGCAAACAGCCATGCGAAAGAAAAATACTAGTTATGGAACTGATACTCCCCACCTCAGTTCCATTACGAGGAACAAATTCTCCCTGCTTCATCGCGTCCAATGTTCATGACCTCCGCATCGTGCATACAAACGACATTATCCAATCACCGCCTCCCTCACAGAAAAGTGATCCCTCAGTCGCTTCAGCGCGTGCCCTTAAGTGATGAACTTCCGGTCATACGCCGACACCGGAAGCAGGGTCGGGCCTTGGGTGGGTCGTTGATCACAATGCGGCCATCCAGGTGTTCCTCCCAAAGCTTCATAGTATACGGTGGGGTGGCGCACGGGTGGGTGGGGGGGAAACGAGGACGAGGACAGGGTGGGAAGACGAATCGACGAAGGGAGCGAAAAGAGGGAGCATATTTCTAAGGAGGAGAAGTTGGCGCAGCGAACCCTTCCAAATGCGACCCTGATATAATGAAGGCAATTGAGAGGGTCGCAGGACGCGGAGGCTGCGAAGACCCACCGACCTCGACGAGATTCTTCCTCCGCTCTTCCCCGACTCGATTTGGGGCATGTCTCGTAAATTTTATTCAGGTTTTAAAAAATATGTTTTCTATGAATATTATCATGACCTAAACAAGACCCGAATTGTATTTCGGAAGCCACACTGCTAGCCAAAATGGTTTTCATATCAAGCTGGGACCAACACTCCCGAGTTGGTCAAATCACTGAGATAATTAATAGTTTTATTTATGTTGATTCGAAGTACTTTAAAATACATTAATATGAATACAGATGAAGAAAAAATCATGATTTAATTAGCAGCTATAGTAAAAACAATTCTCAAGTACGTAAAAACATGGCGGCAGAGCGTTTGCTACGCTTTCGTGATTTATTCATCTCACCTCGGAAAATGTAATAGATCTTCCTCGAAAGTCCGGTGACCGATATATAAAAGTGATGTCAAAAGCACTATGGAAAATATTCTATAAATCAAAGTAATTTTCCATCATTTTCGTGATTTTCAAATTATTTTTTGTTTAGCGTTTTCTCCATCAAAAGCAATGTGTTACAATATCAATTACAATTGCAATAATCTCATTAATATGACCGATATTAATTTCAAGTTGAAGTCTAAAAAATATTATTATGTTTATTTTGTCCGATTTAATTCCACGTACGCTAGTACCGCCCTAAATTTGAAGTTATTTGCTTTCAAAATATTTTAAGTCACTTTAATTGTTTAATTCATGCTGTTAATTAAATAATTAACAAATTCAACATTACAATACTGTAGCTAAGAAAAGTACTTTCATTATAACCAATAGAAAATTTCAGGAATGGCCCTGGTCCATCGAGCTCATTCCTTCCCGGCGACACCGCGTTTACCTGCTTGACATATTAATCAGTATGGATTGTGAATATTGGACAAAACGTTAAATACTAAATTACATTTTTTCTTTATTAGTCCTTCTCTTTCACACTAATTGTATTTTTGACATTTTCTAAACCGAGGTAAACATAGTCAGAAATCTCCTCAGTTGGATCTAAACAATTAACGAAATTCTACCAATATTTTTACACGTCTATTAATTTTTTTAATATTTTTTGTTCAAATAAAAAAAATTGAAAAGTCTTTAGTTCTTGTTAAAATACTTTTTTTTTTGTTTAATTATAAAAATTGATATTGTTTTGAATCTTTTTTACTCAATCTGTATTTTATATTTATCCCTTTCAAAAATAACAGTTATAAATAATAAAAATGGTTTGATTTCAGGACGCGGGATGGTGGCGGAAAATAATGAACATGAGATCAGTTTGTGGCTGTTTAGTTACCTTTTATGGTGAATTTCCCATACACTCGTATTCTTGTAATTGAAACTACTTTTTCAGACTTTCTCTATTCAGAAAATGAGTTCAGTTATTAGAATAATTGAAAGAAGTTACAATAGAAACACTTTCCTCTTTTAAATCCAATGGTCTCTTGCTTACGTGAACTAGGGTGATTATTTCCATAGCTTATGTTCCCTATTTGCTTTCAAACATACGATCGGTCTCTCTCCAGACAAAGCCTCATTCTCTCGTTGTATATGGAGCCGTTTCCCATATCTATCATAATCGTCCTTATCATCTTGACACTTAACACAGCATTTCCATCTCATTGCCATAACTACTCACTATCCCTTCTCACTCACATCTCATCCGCTGGAAGCGCTAATCCTCGTTCTCCCCGACCCCTCCTCCTCCCACCCTCGGTTTATTCATGTTTTGCTTTCTTTGCCCAACCTCTCCACTTTTTTTAATTTATTTATTTTTTGCGAAAGACCGTATTCACAGTGGACTACATTATATTTCAACATTATACATTCAACACCACGTTACACGTAATAAAGAAAGTATTTAAAGAATCACAAAGAAATTCTATCGTAAAATATCTGCTCAAATCATTCGACGAGGGAAAAGTTGTCCCTCGCTATAGCTGAGCAGAAAAGCGTTTATAAATTAATCGTTAATTAACGAAGTTAACATTTTGTTTAACTTTTAAGTTACATTCTAAAACAATTAGCGTTTTTATTAGCTTTCTTTGCATTTATCTTCCGTTAATTTTCATCCGTTAATTTTTCAGCCTTGTTCCCACGGTGTGTCTTATCTCGTATCGAGAGTTTTTTTTCTTCTCAAGGTCATGGGGGGGTGCACTAATTTCCCGCGAAATATCAGTAAAAGCTCAGACGATATCTGCTTTTACCTCGAGGAAATGTCTCGGGCGAAGTACTTCAGTACGGTGTGATATTCCCACACTACGCGTTACAGGACGGGACAGAAATTGGAAATCGGCAGTCCTTAAGGTCACGTCGGGTGACGCAACGTCGTGGGAACAAGGGTTAGGCTAAAGACACATCTGCGTTTTCTCCGCTCCGCTCCACCCCGCTCCGCTTGTCCAAAGACACACCTAGCGGAGAGGGCGTCAGCGAGGAGGAGTAGGGGAACGTGAGTAGCGGTGGAAGGAACAAGGTCACTTCAGGACGAAAACAGACATGCTTCGCGCAGGTCTTGTACTGAGCGTCCATGCAACAGCCCGCTAACTACACAACGCTTTTATTGTAAAACACACAGCTATAGGTAATGCAAATGTTTGAAGTAATAGTTATTGTTTACTGTGCAACAAACACAACGGCGACTATTTTCATATTTCATAAATAATAGAAATGGACCCACTATACATAAATACCAATATACAGTAATAGTTAAATATACTTACATAAGAAATAAATAACATCGTACGACATTTTTACGGACGATTGCGATATATATTGTGCTTGTTGTGGGTAATATGTTGCTACGTCCATGTTTCTCCTTACAATTTGTTATCACCTAACGACAACTCAAACTGCGAGTCATTACGTTGTGTATTTTAATAAGAACAATATATATATAT
>NNCF01141912.1:0-13262 GCA_002313205.1 Laupala kohalensis
AAATATAAAGAGGCGTTGGCGTACTCTACCTAAGACAGCTCCCAAGGCATCGGTGGTTCAGTGGTAGAATGCTCGCCTGCCACGCGGCGGATACAGCAGATGTGTCTTCCAGGGAGAAATGCAGTCAGCACACTGTGTGAAATTAGAGATATAGCATTTTCTGCATCCTGGTAAACCTGCTAAAATAATCACTGTTAACGTCAATAAAATTTTAGACAGGTTAAGACATGAACGTATCCAAATAATGATTGGGAAATCGGGCTTCTGCTTGAAGGTTAAGAATTTAATAAACAATCTAGTTGATGGAATAGAAATAAAAATCTGCATAGAGCGAGAAAATAGAGTTAAATTCCTTAGGGAAGTCCACTTTGTATGATGACATTTGTAATGGCGATAGAACCGCTGGTGGTTATGCTAACAAAAAAACTTAAGGGATATGAGATTTACAACAGCAAAGCAACTGTGACAGCATATGCTGATGATGTTAACATCACAACAGGCAGTATAGAAGACATAATGATATCAAAAATGTAATTAGATAAGTATTGCAAAGCTTCTGGTTCCATAATAAATACAGGAAAAACAACTATATTGGAACTAGGAAACAAATAAACCGGAAGGATACAAGGAACTGAGTTGGCTAAAAATGTCGAAAAGTAAAAAAAATTGGGAATCAACTTTCACAAGACCATCTCAAAAACAACGAACAACAACTGGAAGATGAACTTAAACAAAAAAGTGCTTCTTTAATAATGTACTCCAATAAGGTACTAAACATATTCCAAAAGGTCTAACTAATATACAGTGCCATTTTAACGAAAGCCTACTTACTTCACGGCACAAGTGATCTTAATCCCAAATCAAATTGCAAAGAGTATGATGGGAGCGGCATCATGGTTTATTTGAAGGAAAAACATCTTCAAAGTTAAATCATGTACCATGACGTTGGAGGAAAACAAAGGAGAACTGAACCAATCATCATATTAGGCTTTTAGTTGTTTAACGATCTACAAGAAACAATTCCTCTATTTGTACAGATCTCTGTTATTTCTTCGAGGTCTCTATAACTCAGTGGCTGAGCACTTGTTTTTTAAAAATTGTGTCGTGAGATCGTTTGATTTTTTAACTATACAAAGAAACATTGGAACTATTTATATCGATCTGTGATTTACATACCCACACGTCTTTAGTACAATGGCGGAGCACTGGTCTTGTAATCTATTGGTCCTGATTTCTATCATCACAGGAGGAATATGATTCTCTTATTATATACAAGAAGCATAGTTTCTATTTGTGATTTTATCTTTTCAGATTTGAGTTCAATGCTACAACACAAATTACAAGTTACAGAAGGTTCATGCCTCCGTTACATATTTGATCTGCGCTAATACGACCATGTATCAGCACATTACTGAAAAGCTGAAGTCTTCCCTTTTAAACACGACGTATTGCCCATTGTCTTATCATGCTGTTCAAGATTCTGAATAATAAACTGGAAACTAACCTTGCTATTAACTTTTAATATTTAAACAAAAAAGGTCTAGAAATGATGACGTTTCCGACGTACAACTACACAGAACGGCTATATTCAACAAATTATTTACAGTAAGTACAATTCTTGAATGGAATAAACTACCACCTGATGTGAGGCATTCGAATTTGTCCATATATTCAAAGGAAAATTAATCTGTTGGTTGGCCAACATCTCCCATAGTATAATATAATTACCTCAGTACTTTTCCTGATACGTTATTTTATTATTATTATTAGTATTATTATTATTATTTTCATATTTTTCCTTCTCTTGCAAATGCCACATCTATTTTCAAATACCCATTCTTTTATTACTTTATTCTTGAAAGTGTCTTCTCCTCATATTACTTCTATTATTTCCTCTCCCCTTCTACTTATAACGTTCTTTTCCTTGAAACTAAACCGTTATTTCATATATTAAATCGATCATTTGTAAAATAATTTATTGATTTATAAAGTTTATTTCCCAAATGTAAGATATTGTCTTATGTTATGTCCTTTTATTTTTAATTTATTTTTTATGTATTTTAATATGTAAACCATTGAACAATGCAATCTCTACGCGTTATTTTATTCTATGTAAAATGGGATATATCGTAATTGTATTTATATTTGTATTTTTGTATATTTTTAATGTTTCACTTACTTTTTGTTTAGTCGTTATGTAATGTTATATTACTTTTTTCTGCAAAAACTCTTTTTTTCCTCTCCAACGTAATTCTTTTTATTACAGGTACTATATTAGTTATAAATCAATTATATCTTATACTTTTTTATGAATTATTTGTTATATTCGGCCTTAAGTCGCCATCCTGATTGAGGTTTTTGCAGGGTTTCCCTCAATCGCTTAAGGTTCAACACCTCAACTTTTGTTAACCAGGGGCCGTGAGTTCAACCATCTCAGGAGGCATGTGATTCTTTTATTATTAACAATAAACATTGCACCTTAGCATCGATGTGTTTTATTTACGCCCATGCCTCTTTAGCTCAAGAGCAGAGCACTGGTCTTGTAAGCTAGAGGTTATGGGTTCAATCTTCATGGGTGGCATTTTGAATCGTAATTTAAATTTTCAAGCATATCTGAATTCGGAAAACTAATGGTTGACGAAAATATTGTGTACATTTTTAGAAGTGTTAACCAAATTTTTTATAAAGGTACTATAAGAATATTTTAGGAAAATATATAGGATAATCTTACTTTGTCTTTGGGGTAGATAATTATTTTGTAAAGATCGTTAAATCAAATATTTGGAAAAAAATTCTGGGATTTTTTAATTTTTTCTATGGGTGAGAAGATGTGAAAATGTTCTATTTACGGTCCTGAATGTCAGACACATCCAAGCATAGAAAAAAATAGAGGAACTTGAAATAGACCGAATGTTGGAAGGTATTGTACAAAACTCACTGAGAAAACTATTTAAGGTTTATTGCACGGTTTTTAAGTGCACACCTGCAATTTAAATCGATACTTAATCGTTATGAAGTTTTAACTAATTGGTTACTCATCAGTTGAAAGGTGCAAATTAATAAACAAAGTTATTATAAAAATACTGCCTACATTGCAGGTTTTTATTTCTTTATTTTGCAAATTTTCAAGAAAGATACATTTGGAAACTCTTTGTCTCAGAAAATGAAAGTTTCATGATATCTATAAAGTTAAAGGGGGAAATAGAACAAAACATAATTTGTGAAATGTGCTAAGTCCAATCTCATTATCGTAGTGGTATGGCCACCTATTCTTTATAGAGGTGCCTTTAATGCTCCTTATGTTCTTTCTTAGGCAAATAAGCAATCATAGTCTGTATGTTTCTTCTTGTCGGTCGTAATTGACTTAACTTGGGACATTGTGCACTGTATGTCTTTAACACGCCTCCCTTTCTTCTTCACCAGAATTTTACGACCAGTCTCAAGTTAACTATATGCTATTTTCTCCTCTACAATTCCCTAAGTTGCAGAATTATAAGTTCCTTCACTCCATTTACTTTAAATCCACTGAATGCAAAAAAAAAATGGCATATTGCATTTCTCTTATAGACTTGACCTGGACTTAGCACTGCTGCCAGATAAACCTTCGTGAGAAGTCGGGCAGAGTTGTCTAGTAAAACATAAATAGGGTTGCCCTTACTTTAAGGGAGAGTTGTCAGCACGATTTTTTGTAGTATTAATCACTAGCTGAACAAGGTAATTGAATGTAATTAACTTTCTGTAAGATAAGAAGATGGTTTACTTTTATTTATCAAGACTAATTTATTGACGTGTATAGTATGATATATTCTACTTTCCCCGAATTGCTAGATGTAGACAAGTTTCACTCGGTTAGAAATATCAGTGTAAATAAAGTTATGAATTGTACGTGATAATCTACAATGGAGCATTACATAACTTACGTACAATTCCCTATTATTATAAAAATTTTATTGCTAACAAGATGCATCAGTGCTGTCATTTTTTAGGACTCAAGTAGCCAAGTTATATTCTTTACTAATGTATGAGTGTAGAATCTTCTTTTCTTTGTGTAATTTTTAAATGCTGTTCTCTCGGAAGGAAAAGTCGAAGAATGAATTTATCGGAAATCGCTTTCACAGTGCTCTAAAGAACGATACTTTTGTGTGATTTATTCTGTCCGCTTTCGCAGGTAACGAATTAAAATTTTCTGGAATATTTGCGTATATGATGGTGATGTGGAGTGAAAGATGAACTACGAAAGGCACGGTGACCGCCAAACTGGCGTCGTGGTCCGGTCCTGGGTTCGCACCTCTCTCGCAACCTTGGCCTTTCGCCGCCGCGCTCTTGCCACATTTGGCGCCTCCTCACGGCAGCCATACATACAACCACCTCCGACATCACCTCTGAGATTTTCGTGTTGAGTGTTTTTCGTCTGAGAATTTAACACTTTCACTCATGCACATAATAAGTTTAAAAAAATATTTCTGTCACATGGTGGAACAAACGTCAAAGCTTATATGATTCCAATTTATTTATTTAATTTTTGGAAAATAGGAAAAATCGTGACGTATCCAGATTTGTACTTTGGAAATTTTAAAATTGACCAGGAAAATAAATTTTAAAAATATCTGTTCCCTTCAATTGTTTACTTACATTTATGTTAAAAAGAATCCACTAAACAATTCGTTTAAATGTGCGTTCTCCTCACGAAACCTACTTGTTTAAGACTTGTGCAGATGTACCACAATTAAGGCGGAACCAGCACTCCACGTTAGTCAAATCTCTAAGATGTATAATTATTTTCTTTATTTTTATTATAATTGTTATAAAACACAATATTATGAATTATAATGAAAAACAAGATTTAATTTCTATATATCAGTTAATAGTAGAGTCTAATTAATATTCAGGAACACGCTTAATACGTTTGAAATGCGCAAGAGCAATTAAAAGCATAGCGGCCGAGCAAAATGGTTTCGTGATTTATGCATCCCACCACCGAAAAGATGAAATATCTTCCTCAGGTTTCCGGTGACCTCTAGATAAAGTGATGTGAGAAATACTAAGGAAAATTTACCTCTGGGGACGCCGGTTCAAACCCGGTCCGATCCAAGTAGAATCCGAGGTGGTGGACGGAGCGGTGTTCGCGGCAGGTTTACTCGGGGTACTCCAGTTTCCCCTGCCTATCATTCCAGAACATTCACTCATCATTCATCCTCATCTCATTTCATAATTACCGCTTCAGGGGAGGTGCGACAGGAAGGGCATCCGGCACCCTAGTATTCCCCAGCCAAAACCAAACGAAGCAACATATATCCATCCCCATTCGCCGACCCCACATGGAGTGGGAAAAGGCTGATTTAAAAAAGAAATACTTCCGTCACTTTCCTGATTTAAAAGTTGGTCTTATTTTGTAAATATGTAAGTGTTATCTCCACAAGACGCAATGCATTACACCATCAATTACAATTGCAATTATTTCACTCAAATGGCCGGTGACGTATGTTTTTCCAGTTGAAATCACAATAAGTACTTGTTACTCTATTCATTTATGCCAATTTAAGATATTTCAGTGATTTAATTCTACCTACGCTACTACTACCGTAAGTCCTGTGGAGATGTACCGCAATTAAATGACGATTCAATGAACTAACAGAAGGAGCTCTCTTTTAAGGATAACAAAACGTGGATTAATATTGTGTGAATGAATGATCGAATGATCAATATCCTCCACACGATCACATATAAAACTTAAAGAATAGTAAAACTTTGTGAAATCTTGAACTTGATTGGTTAAGATTTCAAATAATCTCAAAACTTCGGACAACAAAAACTCCTTGCACGTAAAATTGTGGACGTAGGTGGCAGAAGGACACATGGGGCTACGAGCCTTTTTTTCGAAAAACGTTTAGATAGGTTCTCTATGGTCTCAAAATGTTACTTCCACGTTTCAAACCAATCTTTTGTGTGTGTGTGTTTTTTTCGCCCGGTACAAATGTTTTTATAAGTGAGCATGTATGGCTTTCTTCCGTAGATAATAATGTATCTTTTCTTTGAAGTGTGTCATGTAATAAAATTTTTGTCCGGGATCATATCATGGTACATAGCATGATTTTCTCCAGTAATATGGGTATTATTCATAAAAATATGGTTTGTTATGAGACAACAATCAAGTTTCTAGAAACCTGTATAATTAGTGGACTAAGTAGCGAACACGTCGAACACCATCATCTGAAAACACAGGTTTATCGTGTGGGCTCCTCTTCCCACTGAATCCTCAATTGGGAAGTAGAAATAGCCTTTCTTTATGCAAGAAGTGCTGTCGTATAAATGTCGGGTAGAAACAGGTGTGTTAGACATTCCATAGGTCACAACGCGAACAAAATAAGCACCTGTTTGACCCATATCCCGTAGAAGTTCCCCTTTCCTTGGTGCTAATACGGCACTAATGCACACACACTCTCCCTCAGCTACTGGCGTCTTTTCCTGGTGGCAGCTTTAGGAGTCTTCTCATAAAAAAACGATAGAGAAGGGGAGAGAGAGTACCTGCAACAACAACAAAAAAAAGATCTTCCAAAACCTTTGAGGGGGGAAGGGTACTGGTGTGGAACTAGAAGAGGAGGGTTGCCCAAAAAGATGTGTTTACGCGTGAACTGAAGTGCGTAACAAAAAAGGCACAT
Source organism: Laupala kohalensis (assembly GCA_002313205.1). Lineage (NCBI taxonomy): Eukaryota > Metazoa > Arthropoda > Insecta > Orthoptera > Trigonidiidae > Laupala > Laupala kohalensis. The sequence goes on from NNCF01141912.1 coordinate 6,660, forward strand.
ACAGCGCGATGCCCACTAATGAAACGCGTTTCATGAAACTAAACTCATTTAAATACATTAGTACGTACATACTGAGTTCTATGAAACCAAAAATGCTTTCAAGGAGACGCGTTTCATGCAATATGACGATCCTATTGATACTTAGTGAGAAACGACGAATTAAAATAAAACTAGAAAAATGACGTTCGGAAGCTAGAATTTAGATCAAATAAAACTAAAAAACGCCAAGTTGTTCGTGCATCCAGCTAAGCGGCCCACCTACTAACAATAACCCTCTCATCCTCCTACATCCTATATTTCCCATATACAAATACTACATTTTTAAGTGTATNCTCCTACATCCTATATTTCCCATATACAAATACTACATTTTTAAGTGTATTTTTTTCAAAATGAGGGTGTAAACTCACTAATATTGTAAATGTGAAACTATGCTCGACATCTAAATCACGGATGAAATGCGTCGGGGAGGTTGCTTGGAAACCAGAAAGGATCGTGCGATATGCTACGTCGTAGTAAATTTTACATTTCGTATACTCAACGTTAACTTGCGTTGTAATTCATGAGAAAAAGTTTCAGTCAATATATAAAGCGCGGAAAAAGGCAGGCAAGTTTACCCGTAATATCAAAGATAGCATAACATTGTTATGAATATTCGATGTATATTTATTGAATGCAGAGATCGTATTTGTAAGGAACGATCTAGGAGGATACACTACAAGAATTTGGTTACTTTTGAATCAATTTGTAAATCATGCTTTATGAGTTGCATAAATCTATGTCCTGATAGTATAATAACTAGGTCATTACTCTGCCATGCTTAAATTTTGATCACATCATTACAAAACAAAAATCTTATAGAATTCACGCAAACAAAGGTGAGGTTACTCAATTAGTTACACAGATTTTCATACAACTATTAACACTTTTTCCGCCTTTTTTGTCTCAGGTCCTATTTCCATCCGTAACTACATCACGAGATACAGTTTCTTCTCCACCCGTCACTTTTTGGTTTATAATTTCGTTCCTAGGTTAACGTCACGTCGCCTCTCCGCTTTCGCTGTGATCTCAGAACAGTATTGCCATAGCGTACGGACGCGCACCAAGTAACGATCATTTATTTCTGAAGTTATGTTATTGGGGTCAAAATTTATCACTCGTAGTTGTAAATGTTACTGTTTTTAATTTTTTCAAAATGAATAAATTCCTTAAGACATCGCTTTAAAACCAGTCAAATTTATGAGTTATTGCAAGATGAATATGAGGTAGTTGCAAATAAATGTAATGTTACTGAGATAATTATATTATTTTATTTGATTAATTGGTAAGTTAGTCTATAAATATTGAGCCAAAATACCTCATGTTATCATTTTCATAGAGAGTCATGGTAATTTTTCCTCTATAACTTATTTATATTTACTTGATCTCAAAAGATGTTTGTTTACGCATATTTTGTTTGTTCATGAAACAGATTCCATAAAGTAGTTTCAACTGCTAATGTAAATGGCTTAATCGTTGTTAAGATATTTGTTACATTTGAAAGAAAGTTTTCCAAAAATAAAAACTACTTTTATTCATTATCCGAAAATAATAAAAAGAGAAACTACAAAAGTAATTAGTTTACATATGAATTTGCTTTTTTTAGATTACTGTCTCACGAAGTCACTAACATAACTCTAAAGAGCGAACATAGGTAAATTTAGACACCCCTGAGGGGGTAAGCAGAGGTCCTGGGAAGAAATGGGGTGGTGAAGGAAGACGGGATAGCTCCTCACTGAAAGAGATGGATGGTATGGAGACATGAGTTTCCTTTCCTATCGCATCAGTGTGTCACACTGGGGTTGAAATTGTAGAAGGGGATGCTGTGTGATGTGACGTTTCCAAAACAAAACAAGCGCGGAATGCCACAGACGCGTAGGGAACAGGGAAGAAGAAAATAATCGGACTCACAGACGAATACATGCAGGCCAAATAGTGCGAAGTCCGAACTAAAAGGAATATATGAAGAAATATTTTTTTTAAATAAATTTAAATATAATATAAAATAATATAATATCAATAGTAAAAACAAATAATAAACGCATTAATGAACTAATACACAGATAATATTTATTTCAGATTTATATACTACCTTGTTGAGTTCCCGCAACAACAGTAATAAATAATAATTTTATTTTCAAAAAAGCACTTACAAACTGCGTAAGTGGAGGGCAGCCAGAGCGGGAGTTATGTTGCGTGTCTTATACTGTTTTGGCCACCCCTAGGGAAGGTCTATCCTGGGTAACCTCTCCCGTCTTCCCCTTTCAATCTTTTCTTAGTCTCCCCTTCTGCTGAACAGGTGCGCGTTTTCTGCGTATCCCTTTGCGTAACTTCAAAGAGAGAAATCGCTATCTTGATTTTCCAGACGAGCATAAGGGAACGACAAAAAAACAACAACGCAATAAATGCTTGCTATCCTATTGAGATTCAGTTTCAAAATTAGTCACACGATTATATACATTAGTTTAAAACAGTTTAATTTAATAGTAATAATAATACTAATCTCGGGAGGGTTTGGAATAAATTTAAAAAACTCCCACGTAAGATTAAAAGTTGAGAACTACAAGTAATTGCCCTGCGACGTACAGCCCATATCCTGGCTAAGTGTTGTAGGGATGGAGGACATGTTCCTGATGAAGCTAGTTGCAACCTGGAACAATGTTGCAACGTTAATAGTCAGGTGAAAATTGTGACTGACCGGGACTCGAACCCGGGACCTCCTCTCTGGCCGAATGTGTGTTTTGGTCCGTCCGTCCGTGTGTCCCGTCCAGATATGTTTCGTGAGTCCCGGTCCGTCGCAATTTTCACTTAAAGGCTGTTGACGTTGCAAACACTCCTCCACGAGTAGGTACTCGGAAGTTGTGAGCTGAAACAATGTTGAACTCCTCAAAGAATGACACCAATTTTTTTAAAATAAGAAGCAAACATGATGATGATGATAATAATAATAATAATAAATGATTTATTTTATGGGGAGGCTGAAGCTCTTCCACCTGGTCACCTTCAGTAATAATCATAATCATGGCGAGCCCTAAAGCCCCAATTTAAAAAAAAATCAAAAAACATAATAATCATACATACATAAATAACAACACATATATAAATATGTCAATTCGTTAATGTATATAATAATTCTTACATATATAAAAACATACATAAATTATACCACAATAATAGGAGAACTTTGTAATTGCTCTGAAGATTAACAGTGGATAGAGCGCTGAATTGCTGACTGGATGGCCGGGCATCGATCCTGGGGATTTTTCATCACACCTCAACATCCAGAGTGAATCTCAGTCTACTTAGTCTGCTGTACAATGGGTACCGGGATCAAACTGGTCGGAGCGAAAAGCTGAACACATCATCTCTTTCTAGTACCGAGGTCACGTTTTTGCGGAGCTCTACCATCCGCGAACCTCTTGGGCACCTTGGGGATAGTTTGGCTTCATGTAATTACTCCCTAGTATCAATCTAGGGATCATCCCGGTATCCATCTTAAGCAATGAGGAAAACCCAGTAAAAACCACTTTTAAGAAGACGGCTGAAGGCCGATCACAAATATTAGATAATATAATACACATGTACGGTACAGAATAATTACATAAAATACAAAATACAGATTACAAGAAAATATTTTAAAATATCGCGAAGAATATTACATTGATATATTTAAATAACAAGATTAAAAATTACGAATTTATGATTTTACAAATAGCATTCAACACATTTAAATTTATTGTAGTGTAATAGCAGTTATAACAAATATGATTATTACATATATATAAATTACAGTTTAATCTAGCGAAATAAATCCTATAGCATAATGAAACATACACCTCACCTACTTCAGACAAAGGGAGATCGATCCCGCACTCTTCGGCTCGGCAAGCGAAGACGCTATTACTACACTACCGCTGTCAGTGCTTAGTCAAGGAATACTTTTTTTAGCACCCAAAATCCTTGCGATTACCTCAGTAAATAATGAATATGAGAACGTTTCGATGAGTATAAATTGATTTCTTTATTAGGCCTATATGTCTTTGGGCGACCTTCAGGTCATGAGGTCTGCTCTTCCACCTAACCGGGTCAGGGAATTGAGAAGGGGAAATGTTGGGATGCCGGGAAACTTATGGTACAGAACCCACATTTGTCTGGAGTTGGCGCCTGACCTAACCTCACTTAGTTTGGCGGAGCAGGGTGTAAACTCACGCTCTACCGCTCAGCGATATTGTGGAAGTGAAGATTACCACAAGACCACCGCCATCATCTTCAGGACGAAAAATGAGAGTTAAGAAATTTAATACAATAGACATTACAAAAATAATTATTACATTGCATTATCATAAACATTACGGAAAATACAAACATGAGTAAATATTAAAGAACCGAAGAACACCATCAAAATGTATTTCTTTTACTGTACTTGCTCCATACTTATAATTTTTAGATTTTTTTCTGTCAAGATGTCAAGAAATTTTAATATATTTTTTTCTAACCTAAAGGAAATAACTAAGGAGTTGATAGTCAATAAACAGTCTGAAAACTATTTGCTGGATAGAAGCTAGAAACTTCTGCTGGATAGAAGCTGGAAGCTAGTATTTTTCTTCCAGTATTTTTCTTCGCCGCAACAGTGTCCACTAAACAATAACGAAAAATGATATCGAACACGACGTAATTACTTCAAAAAGAAAAAAATCGCCTCAATATAACAGACCATTGACATATTTTTATTCACTTCGTATTTGCTATCATTTTCTGTTTTTATTTTCCAATTATACAGTACGTATAAGTGAAGTATTGTAATCGGTCGAAAACAAAATTCGGGGTTTCATCAGAGCTATAAGAATTGGTTCCATGAGAGTTTTATTTTTTATTTTTGCGATGATGCCCAAAGTCATATGTGTGAGAATCATTTTGTTTATCCGATAACTCGCAAAAAAATGAATAAATTCACCCCAATGTAGAGAATTGACTTGGGAACAGGAGCCTACTCCCGGACAGCTCATTCCAAATCGTCCACCTTCTACGCTCACAATATACACTCTCTCCACTTCCGGTTTCTTAGAATTTAAAATTTTGAAAAAATGAATATAAAAAAAAATTTTTTTGCACAGTAAATTGTCACTAAATTACATTTACGTTTTTGGGATACGGCGAAAACTTCTTATGCAAATCTTGAAGGCGCCATATTTAAATCAAACGCAAGGCGTTCAACGTAGAAGATAATACTTGCCGCAATCTGCTGTTGAATGAGCAGATATGAATTCCGTAAAGTTTGCAAGGATGTAAGAATAAATATTTTTGGGCATACTGAACTATTAAATATGGTACAATGTTTGATAATTATACATGTTTTTGTTCTTTAGCTACAAATATTTTGCCAATTGAGTTATATTGGCATGTTGGCTGCTTTCTGCTCTGATTTTTTATGAAATATAATTGGATAGTTGAGTGGGGCACACTTCAGATTTTTTTTTTCATTCGATTTCAAACACACTAGAATATTTTTATGTGCCAGAGTCTTTCATGTCCGTCATCCTACAATTTACTACGGCTCCAGCTATTTTAACTGGTGGCAGTAATATTTCCAGAATGTGGACCAACCAAAAATAATATTTACACAGAAATTACCATAATATCTTATAAAACTAGACTATAAAGCGTAAAAATGCTGTCAGTAAAACACCATTTAACTTACGTAAGTATGTACCAAAATGTTATTTTTTATTATCCTAAAAAATGTGTGTAGTGTTCTGCATGCAAATTCTTGACTACAAATTCTTGAACACATGTTGTAATAAGTATATGATATCTTGAGTTTAGGTCACAAGAAATACATCATTCATCAGACAGCCAACATTTCGACTTTTATTCATTAATATTCAGGGTTCTCTGCAAACATAATTAAACCTCTTCAGCACCAACCATATCTCTACAACCATTTATTAAGCATTAGGTTGCATACCCAATATGCTGATATCCTACATACATATATTTTAGGGATTGCAACCAACCTTTAAAATTCATATTAAAAATATTTTTAACCAAAAATATATTCTAAAATCTAAAACTTTTTTTTGGGGGGCGGTGAACAAATTTCAAAAGTTTATTTTTTAACAACCTCCGTAATACACACGTCTGTCGCAGATCTTTCTTGCATTAAGCGTCTGTCCATTACTCTTTCCTCCCCCTCCCACAGTGAGTAACAGGTGCAGATGTGTGCGTGTATAACCGACAACCCCTCGTTCCACGTCCCTCCCTCTCCCTCGAGACGACGTTGGGGGAGGAGGAGAGAAAAGGATCGGGTTTTGGGGTCACGGGCCTTTCTCTGGCCCTTCGTGTAGGGGGAAAGGGAGCGTCGACGTGGCTGCCTGCGCATCTGAAGGGTCCTGGGGGGAGGGGCGCAGGGGCCGTTAAAAGTTGAGGGTTTCACGCCCCCGCCTTACGGATAGGAGAAGGCTGCCGATCCTACTATCTGCATTGCCGCTGATGCAGACACAACATACCAAAGAGTGGGGTTGGGAAGGGGGAACTTGGGGAGAGGTACCCCTTCCCCCCAAAAAA
>NNCF01141912.1:34967-51374 GCA_002313205.1 Laupala kohalensis
GTGCGAGGGTGGCGTGAAGGGAGTGGGAGTGCTTTAAATTCCGGGGGGATTTAAGCCCCCTTCTGTCGCCGTCGGGGGCCGTTGAGGATGCACCTCTTCTTCCCACACGTGTGTTGGGCGCTAAACGAAGGGGAGAGACGTTGACTGCAGGTGGAATCATAGAATAGAAACTGTTGCATGAGGAATAAGGGGAAAAGTTCTTTCATTCCTTCCGCCGCGTACACTTTGACACGAATTCGCGGTCTAGGTACAATCAAATCATTAAAATATCTGAGATCGGCATAAATAAGCAGACTAACAAATATTTAATGTATTTTCAACATGAAAAACATACCATTCCGGTCATTTAAATGAAATATTAACCATTACAATTGATGGTGTAATAAATTGCATCTTATGGAGAAAAGACTTATTTTCAACAGAAAACCATTTTTTAAATCACGAAAGTAATGGAAGATTCGTTTAATTTGTGGTAAATTTTCTGTTGTACTTTTAACATCATTTTTACCAGCATTTTATCGGGCATTTGAAAAAGATATTTCACTTTCTTGAGGTAAGGCGCATAAATCACGAAACAGTTGCGCTCGGTCGCCATGTTTGTGCATGCTCTTGTACATTTCAAACGAGTCAAGCGAGTTCCTGAATATTGTTTGAACTATATTATTAACTGATAGGTACAAATTAAATCGTGCTTTTTATTCGTTATTATTCATATTGTTGTTGTTTTTTTAAATTAGAGTAATAAAGAAAACAATTTTACGTCTCTGCGATTTGACTAACTGCGAGTGCTGGTCCCACATTACACAGACAAGAATTCTATTATTTTCTCTTTTCTTTCCCAGTATTTTCTCACTTCCATTTGGATCGATAATGCATATTTCAGTTTATTTATCAGACCATTTTCATATATTACACCTCATAATATAGCCAAGATTTTGCGTAAGTTGGGTGAATAGGTCCTTGGACAGATATCTCGAGCTCTAAGGACAGATCGTTCTGCTCCCCCCCCCTCCACTTCCTCAAACCCTACTACCTCCTCCACAACTCATCAACACACATTAATACAAGTTTTTCTGGTACTAATTGTAGTTTTTGTTGTACAGTGACGGAGATTGGGTGTCGATTCGGGATGGAGGAGTAAAAAATTCAAAATCATGTGGCGACACATTCCAAACCGTTTAGTCGTTGAATTGCATTAAAAATCGTTTGAGCTACTCGAGAAAAATGTAAATACGGAATAAATTTTATACATGAACAAAAATGTATCAGGAAGACCTGACGGGGCTTCAGCCCACCCCCCTCGTGTCGGGCCAGATGGGCTCAGGTTTGAACGAAATAGTCTCTAACAAGAAATATTATATTTTACTCGTGTTCAAAATGTTAAATTAGAATGAACTCAGCACCAACTAAATCATTGATTCACGCACTAAATCAATTATGTACCACAGTGATGTTTTCTTTTTTACAACAATTTTTTAGGAGTAGGGGAGTCTAGATCAGTCGTGGATCAAGGATAACTATTTTTACTAACAGTTTTCTCTTTTTTAGGTATTGATATAAATTTATATCTTGTTTTGCTATTTGACTCAAAATGCTTGTTACCAAGCAGGGGCGAATCTTGACCGTAATCAAGGCTAACCGGGGAGCATTTTTGTTTAAAAATTATGTTTTTACAATTTTATAAATAATACCTTTAAATAAAATGCATCAAAATGAATAATTAACAATATGGTATTATTAATAACGAAAACCATTATTTATTAAAATTATTAATAAGGTATTATGTTTTAATTTTCTTAATCTTATAATAATTTTCTATTAATCATATTTATTAAAGTATGCGATTTATCGACTTCAATTTTATCTGATAATAGTTCAGGTTCAACGGGAGAGGGCCTATAGCCCCCTTAGCTCACTCCCAAAGATCCGCCACTGTTACTAAGAATTTCATAATCAAATCGAAAGGATTCAAGTGTGGAAAAGTGCTCCAATTTCTGTAGCTTTTTATTTATTGAGAAAGTAACAAGAGATTTTTTAAATTTAATTCAATCTGGATACAGATCTTCCTCTTCACAGCTTCGTCATTTTCAGATCTTTCCCTTAAGTAATCTACTTTCCTATTTATCACGACTTTACCTTACTCTTTACTATTCCGATGATGTTTATTGTTATTCATTACATTTCTTTTGGCGTGGTTACTCCTTGAGGCCTCCTCTTCCCCCCAACCGTGACTTGGGTGAGGAAATTCGGAAGGCGAGATGTTGGATTGTCGGGGAACTTATGATAGCTAACATGTGTGTGAGGTAGGAGAGGAAACTCCCAGCCTCATCTAGTTCAGCCGAACAGGATTTAAAACGGGTCTCTACCGCTCTGCAGAATCAGGAAGCAAAGACGCTGCCATTAGACCACCGCTGTCGGTTTACTCCATTCCATTATTTTTCTGATAATATCGATTACATTCACATGTATTTCATAATTTTCATATTTCCTTTTCGTACATGATCTCGTAATTTGTCTTCTTTTGCCTCTCCACACATACTTCAAACTTGTTCCCTTTCCTTTTTTCTTGAGTTATATCTTCTGNGAAGCTACTATATCTTCTGACTAATTCCAAAAAATATCGTGATCGACCAAACCATCTCTTTCACCTTTTTTTATAATTTACAAGGATACTACTGAAAATCTGCCTTTCTGAACATTCTGGGATAGTAATCCATTAGTCTCTGATCTTAAAAGGCTTCTCGTGCTTCCACAGTCTATCTGCGCCGACGCAGTATCATAGTTCCTTCCTCATAAGAAAACCCCAAGTTTTAGTTAGTTTACTGAGAGACGTTCCTGGGAGATGTTGAATAAAATCTTAGCTGTCAAATAGTGCTAGTACCGCCATCTAGTGGTGGACCCTTGTGTTAGTGTCTATTCTCTCCCCTGCCGCCGCGGTGGAGGCTTAGGCTGTAAGGGAAGTTGAAGTGAATGTTAAATGCATGGTCGAGCACAGCATGATGGTACTCTGTGATGTGGGCTTGAATGTTGAACGCGTTTTTATAGTAAAGTAATTTACTAGTAAAAGAACGGACTTTCAGGCGTTCATCAACGCTACCCGTGGCATGTAATTTATCTTCGAAACAGTGTTCAACAAGAGTTTTAATCTAATAGCAAGTTCGATCCAATACACTTCCACAATAAATGTTTCAGTGAACTTATAGAAGAATTTCTATGACAAAGGTACATGTTAGTTGATGTAAGTTGATGTAACATACATTGTAGTCTATAGTCATGCACCTGAAGATGTCTTCGTATCTGTAAGACGAAACGTTGCGTACACAATTTTAAATATGTTCTTAACCTAGTTTTTTTGACATGTCGTGTTTCAATAGTTGTTTTCATATCACAACAATAAATTATATGATGTGTTACGTGTGTTTGATGTTTTTAAAAACATAAGACTGCCTGCTTGAAGAAATATAGAGGTCGATTTATCTATTTAAAGGTATATATTGTTAAACTGATCTTCCTTTCAGATATTTCTCCAACGTTATCTGCAAATCAGTTGATATTTATTTCATTAACAGTCTCAAACATTATGTATCATCTTTCATTAGATAAACACTTTTTTATCCAAAATACAATGCCTTATATTAAACAATAGCGAATTTAATACACTACCTTCCATAGAATCAATTCATTCTTATAAGGTGAACAAGAAATCAAGATTTTAGAGAGTTTGTGCACAACGTACACGCTTCTTAGCGTATACGTTACGTTGACGCTAACCACAGAAGGTACATGGTAAAAAAGATGCATTTTGCATAGCGTACTTTCGATTAATATCTTCGACTAAAAATTGTAAACCCAATCGAACAACTTCAATGCTAACGTACACAATTATTTCATTTTCAATATGGCGCGTTATTTACAAAAATTATTAATTATGTACAAATGTGTGGCGAGGTTTTTTTGCCCGGACGCCTTTCAAATGCCCCTTAAGTGTAGCCGTGGGCTGTGCATACAATGCCCTGGTATTCACTCTCATTAAATAGATAGTTGCAGTTTTAATTTTACCAATCTTTGTTTTTGCACTTACAATTATTGTAATTTTATTTACTCGTGATTTGTATTGTAATAGAATTTTTAGAATCCTTTAGTGCTTCTTTAATATTGTTTAACTTAGTTGTAAAGTATCTTTTAAGTATACTGCAACTATCGATTCATTGAGCACCGTGGGAACCACGGGAAACCAACGGTCAGGACACGAATATATACAATTAATATAAACATATTTACAAACGATACTTAAAGAAGGGAAAGAAATTATAAAGTAATATACACATGTTTTGTCATAGAAGTAAAGATTAAAATAAAATTCAATTATTAACAATACTAAAAAACAACTTATAATTGACGTAATGCTTTGGAATGTCTTCTCAACATGTCTCCGCCTGGAACAAAAGAAAAAGACGAAGCGGCAGAATCACGGTTCATTTGAATCAGTGGTTTCAGCGCTTTTTACTCTTTCTCTCATTTCCCTCACATAGCTTAGGAACTGACCCAGGGACTGCACTACAGATACTCTATTGCCCCTCATGATAGCAATGGCTAAATCTACGTCAATGTGATAATCTACGTTAATGTGCATACAAGTTCGTTTTTGATCTGTTTTCGGGCACGGTAGTAAAATGTGAATCAAATCTTCATTGTGTTCACCGCAATTTGGCAAATAGAGTCTCGATCCCCCCTCAGTTTTCTTAATTTCCACCCTCCTAAGCGAAACCGTAACCCGATTGTTCGTTTGATTTGAGACAGTCAATGTATCGTTTTCTGTTCCATTGCCCATCTACTAAGGTTTGCAACGATAAGTTCTCTCTTTTCCAGTCTGTTATTTTCTATTTCACGACGCTATAAGTCTTGGAGTTTTCTCTTAATATCTTTTAGATTGTTTAACAACGGACTATTGTGACGTACACAATTGATTCCTGCTTTATGAATTACATTTTAAATTTGCCTGTCCCATTCCCCTTCTGTATTACAATGGGAAGACTGAGTTACAAGTGGGTTCCTGGTGCCTGCCCTTATCGAAAGCCAATATATAATTGCTCTTAATTGGAGAGTTAGTTCAATGGGAAGCAACCCAAATTCCCATAAAATGCCACTGTTTGCTGTGCATTGAGCAATGTACACAATTCAACTCAATATGTTCAATGTACACAATTAAACCATACTGTGGGTAAGCAAGCACGTGCTCATACACAATCAACAAATCTTTCGCATACCCTCTCAGATATCAACATAACCTCAAATCCAGACCAGAATCCGTTATGGCCTCTCTTACGAGCGTACCACTAACATCATACGCAAATAAAGGCGTTGTTACGTAGTACAGTAGGAGCGTAAGAGTACCTCTAACTTCTGCACATGCGCAGAAGTAAATTGCATGTGGATAGCGTACCTGGGAGCTATCGTATACGCTATGCAAAAACTCCCTTTTGACAAGGTGGGGAATACGTAATGAATGATTTCTGCTTTCGGAGTAGTGTTTTGCCGGTCACAATTGAATAATCTTGAAGATTTCTTTTGTGTATTATAGATCTATCGAATTTTCATCAACTATAAAATTTAACTATTTTTTGCCGCAGCAATACAAGAAAAGAATAGTTGTAAGAACTTCGATTCTACATGTAGCCTGGGTTACGTAAGGGTAATACAATACTGGAAAGAAAGCTTGAATGAAAAAAGTGGATAAATTGGGGTCAACAAAAATATAAATAAACACGCTTACGTTCGTGAAATTTCAAGCCAAAGACAATATAGTTGAAGTATCTGATTAAAAATTTCTGTAGTTAATTACGTCTGGATGGCAATCTTTGATCGAATGATGTGGAATATTAAGAAAAAGGAAAAATAAAGGAAGAATGAAAAGAATATGACTGAGTTTAAAAAATTGAAACAAAAATATGGATCCAATGAAAAGTAGGAGAAATATACAATGGAAGGACGAAGAGCGAAACACAAGAAATGAATAGGAGTACGAGAGTAAGATAGAAAGTGAAATATGACCCTCGTGGAGACGTGATGTGTGTATGAAATGACGTCATTCAACGTGACATCCAATCGTTAGCTACCTCGCTAGTCGAATTTATTGCTATCGTGTGTCGTACGTAGAGTGAATATAAAAGAGTCGATTTTCCATTATCACTTTCTCCCGCATGCAGTGGGACGACAATGAACGTTCTATGCATATGCATATACGTCGTGACGGATCTATACAGTGCTAGAAGGGTTCCTAAGTTTTTAAAACCCTATTTTCAAAATATCTTTCGAAATAAGTTTTTGTCTCTGTTTGTGCCTACGAGACGTTCCAGAAAATTAAATACACCAAAGAACTTCATTACTCAAACATTGATCCAGCTTCAAATCATATCAAATCACGGAGATGTATAATTATTTCTTGGTTATTGTTTAAAACTCAAAAATATTAATAATAACGAAGAAAAAAACATAATTTAATTTGTATATATTTGTTTATAACATGGTGTAAACAAAAATCAAGGACTCGATTGACCGTTCGAAATGCATAAGAGCACGTACAAACAATGCGGATTCGTGAGTGGTGCACCTCACCAAGGTAAAAGTAAAATATCTCGCTCAAATGTCCGGTAACTTGGAATTAAAAGTGATTGAAAAAATACTAAGGAAAATTTACCACAAATCAAAGTAATCCTTCAACATTTTCGTGATTTAAAAATTGGTCCTTTTTTTTTGAAAATAAGAGTATTCTCATAAAGACGCTTTGTGTCGCACTGTCAATTCTAATTGCAATTCTCTCATTCAAATGGGCGGTGAGGTATGTTTCTCAAGTTGAAATCATAATAAACGCATGTTACTCTGCTTATTTATGCAGATACTTTAGATTTCAGGTATTTTAGTGATTTAATTCTACCTACTCAAGTACTACCTTATAAGGTGTGGAATGTAACTGTAGCGAGCATTTCACTTAGAAGCGTAACGCATCCCTTGTGGGGATCGAACCCTCGACGTCCAACGCGCTGTCCGCTGCGCTAAAGGGACGTGTACCTCTCTCTGTCTAATCCAGTTTGTCTAAGAATAGACGTTGAGGCATTAGAAGAAAAAAAATTGCCCCACTGGAACTCGCACCCTATTACTCAACCTGAAGATTAGCACTTTTCTCATTAAACGGCATTGATCTCACAATTAAACCTTTTTTTCTTTATATTTTATGTTATCCCCAAAACCATACTAAGTCATGCCAGGAGTTTGTATTCTGTTTTTGCAGACTGCAGATCGTATCCTACACGACTGCCCATGTTACGAAACCCCTCCGGTGGCTCAGGGTTAACATGCTTGTTCGTCACCGATTCACTCCGTGTCCCAGAGAAAAAAATTGGTAGCTTTTCGCTTCAATGTCCCGGTTCATATAGGTGTGACTACTGAAAAGCAAACCCTCCTTCTTCTATCCACCTTTCTTCTACTCCTTGTATCACTAACTCTTGCTATTACTAACTACTTCTTCTATCGTCTCCATTAGGGCCATTCCACCTGCAAACAACAGCCCTACCTCACACCTCCTACCTCAAATCGTCCCATACGGATAAGCTTCAATAGCACGCTACATTTCCCATTTACAAATGCTACAATTAAAAAATTACCAACAAGGGAGGACGGAATTCTTTGACGAATGCTTGGGAATTGACTTATTAAATACAAATCAACGACAAATACTACTAGAGACCAAGAAAAAATATGAAAAATTTTTGAAATATTGTTTAAAAATTTGCTTGCCGAAGAAAGTAGTTTCAGTTGTAGTAGAACAGGATGTTGCCATGTCATCTAGGCAAATGAAGAGGGTGACATAGGAGCAGAAACAGAATACAAACTCTCCGACTGCATCTTCCGGGATACTTTTCTGAGTGGAACACAAATACATGTTATTACCTCCACGTCCAGTTAGTATTCCCTGCGTCTTCGGTTGAGCTAACTATTCTTTATCTCGTCTAGCACATGGCAATGAATTCATACGTTGTCCACTCTCTCATCTGCTTTTCCCATCTTAGTTTACCAATTTAATATCTTTTCCCAACATCACTCTCGCGTTCCCTTTATTCTCCTTTGTTATTGATTCATCGTCAATTCAAACTCTTCCATCGTTTCGTACTTATGTTCCGCTTGCTAAACCCGTGTGATTTAATTGCTCGGGCAATGGAATGAAACTAACATTCTATAAGAAAATAATCAGAACGTAATTTTATTTGGCAGTACTATTTTATATACCTGGACAATGTGACAGATAATACTTTCCCTCACCCGTTAGTTGTATGCAAGTTTCACTCGGTTTCATATTTAGCAATATAAACAGGATATCAGAACAGTTATGAATAGTACATCAGAATACACAATGGAGCGTCACGTAAATCACGTACAATATTGTTTGAGGAGTCAAAGCTGTTAAATTGTCAGGACTCAAGTAGACATTTCCCATCGTTTTCAAAATAAATGAGTCAAGCAGCTTCTTCTCTTCGTGTAATTTTTAAATGCTGTTGTCTAGGAAAGGAAAAGGTACCAAATGAAATAATAAGAAATTGTCAATACACTTTTTACATCAACACACTTGTAGCATTTGTAAATGGGAAGTGTAGCGTGGTATTGAAGATTATCTACTTGGGTTGATAGGAGGTGTTTAATAGGGTCTATTGTTAGAAGGTTAGCTGGGTTTACGAAACGACTTGGCCCACGTGGAGATGTTAGTAGGAGTAATTAGTAATAGTAAGAGTTAGTGATACTAGGAGTAGTAGGAGTCTTCGCTTTTCAGTAGTCGTAGTTTTACAAACTGGAACATTAATGTGGAAAGCTACAAAAAAAATTCTGACCCCACCGGGAATTGAACCCGGAGTGACTTGGTGGCGAGCAAGCATGCTAGCACCTTAGTCACCGGAGAGGTCTGGACACAGTTGAGAAGCATCCTCTCCACCCGAGCAAGCACACTCGCTGTATACTCTCTAGAATCCAGAACTAAACAGTAGCTGGTTTCTGTTCTGAACACCCAAATAATCGTCTTGGATCTCTGGTGCCCAGTAGGCATGCATCCTATTAACTGCACGGTGACCACTAAATCGTGTTCGACACCGCAAAGAAAAGGAATAAATAAAACGTTACTCTACAGGTGGTATTCCCTGTAGTTTATTCCGAGAACTCGTCGCTCCTGTGTCTAGAAGACCGGCTCACTCAACACTTAGTGTGATTTATGAGGACACACCGTTCCGCGAAAAAGAGGTTCCATTCTGACACCTTAGTCTTGTACCGTTGGATTCCGCTAATTTACTAATTATTTCTTGAACTCAACTTTGCCTTAAATGGTATTTTGTGAAACAAATTATTGCACTTATCAGTAACAGACAATCTTTGGGCGATATGACCACGTGACACCTAGAAATTCGAAACATTGTCTGGAAATTTAAAGATTTGAACTGATTCTCTAACATAAAATGAAATAATGAAAAAAACAAATAATGTAAGAAAAATTGTATTAAACACATTATATTAAATTTTTATGATTTTCCTGTTATTCCATCATTTGCAAATCGTAGTTATTTTTTAATTTTTGTCAACCCTCGGTTATTATAATTTCTGCTGTCTGAATTAAATTATCTTCTTGATGTTCTAAACTGCAAATAAAGAGAAAAAAAATCTGTTTAATATTTGTTACACCTGATTGAAACGCTATGAGCTGAAAGACTATCACAATATGTATTGTGAGCAGTCCATCCAAAGTTCGTATAATATATTTAACAATACTAGATTCAATAAATGGACATAAGTAGTTTTGTTTCTAAAGGTTACTGTTAAACAAATAGAAGCAAGCAATGATATCCTAGAGGTACGGCTTCAACACAAAGCGAAATATATATATATATATATATATATATATATATATATATATATATATATATATATATATATATATACACCTTGTAGATCTTTACCTGCTTTTGGAACTAAAATGATAGATTGACTTCCAGGTATGAATTGGATATGTCAGTAGTTATTACCATACCAAATTGTCAGTTGACCCTGCATTCTATCTCTCGAAGCTCTTCACTTCCAATTTAAAATAACGATTGGGTTTTCAACACTAGAACGTGTTTCCTATGGGATGAATCTACCACTAGTAGAGAATGGAGGAATTATGAAAATGTACTGCTCTAAAAATTGTTTTGATGAAATAAATATTATTGGTAAAAACTTGCCATATATCATAACTGGTTGAGAAGGACAAATTGGAGGATATTATTTCTTGTATGGCGTGGATTTCTCCTCACGATTTATTTATTTGAAAGAAATGTGGTTCAGAATTACAAGGCACAGATATATTGATGCAAGTTTCACGGCTGTTATTGTCAATAATTAAAACTTTTTCCGCGTTTATAAGTCGCGACGTCATATTTGAAATACTCAACGTTTCGTCGACAATTGCAGTCGACGTAACGTCGATTACTTTAAATATGACCTGAAAAAAAAACGAAAAAAGTTTTAATCGAGGAACACACATGACGAATTGGAAAGTCGTAAAGTATTTTTCTTCCACATAGATGATGACAAGTCCAATCACTTCATATAAAAACATTTAAATTCAAATATTTGAATGTACTAGTGTACATCATTTCGTCTAAGGTCTCTTTTGTGCCTAAATCAATTCAGCTAAATATTTTGTCAATTTCAGTAAACATGTTCTTCTTATAAAGTATAGGATCTTTTTCTAAAGTTCTTTTTGTTTCAAAACGTAGATTGTCAGTATCTATGCGGGTGAACTTCTTTTACTATCGAACCCTTCAATTTTCGTCGTAAATTGAGAACGAACGGTGAATGTGACAAAACTTTTTTTTTTAAATTTTAAGCATTTTCTTTATTAATTCCTTGCGTTTAGTAGAGTTCTTAATCAAGAGAGAACCGTAAAGCGTGTCCAAAACTTTAAAGGACATAATTTCTCTTAACACATTTACTTACTACACACGAATTGTCATTGCCCCATTGGCGCCAGCTGTCACTGAGTCTTCAGGTTTTATTGGTGGAGTAGGGCAACAGGGAGGGAGACACGACACAACCATGTGACCAACTACATCTGACAAACCACTAGAAGAATCGGAGATAAGAGAATCTGATTTTTTGGAACTGTACGTTAAGTGGAGCAGAAAGGGCTGAGTATTTGAACAAGATGAAAGCACGAGACAATGTTACAGAGTTAAGCGAAAAGAATATAAATACGGAATCGAGAAACAGACGTTTTAGGAAATACATAAAACAGACATGGAGAATTAAGCGTGGGTTAAGTTGCTGATGAGTGCTCAATAGTGACAACGCAGCATGGCAAGGGACGGACACAGACAATAACATAACACACAAAAACATTGACAACAACAGATAAATACGATTCGACAAGATGATGAAAGTGAATGAGAGACAAAAGGAGACTTAATAATTTTAAAGAAAACGAAAAATAAAATAATGTAAAAAAAACACCATCATAGAAAAAGATGATTGAAACCAGTAGCGAGATTAATAAAATTAATAATAAAATATTAATAAAACTAATAGTACCATGTTAATAACTTTAACAATTAATTGTCATTAATAATACCAGATTGTTAATTGCTAATTATTTATTTGATGCACTTTATTTAAAGGTAATAGTCATTCCAGCTATAATCGGCCTAATATTTCCCCGACCCATTCAGATTTTGCTAATAATTTTTCTGGGGGCTTAGAATATTGTATAAGTAAGGAAAATCATATGTATTAGGATTTTATTAATCTGGTTTTGCTTAAATAATATTTACTCGATTTTCCCTCAGCGTAAAGAGCACAGAACCGCGAGTTAAAACATCGGGAAAATTTCGATCAAACCCGCTTGGAAATTGAAACCCACTTAATCTACTGATTATAGACCATTTTATAGAAAAAGTTACCTNATACGTTTATAATTTCAACAAAAATGTCAAAATAACATGTTTTCGTTAAAAAAATATTTTTTAAGTACTCCATCTCAGAATTTAATGAAATTTTGATAGTTGAAAGTAAGTCTAATGAACTCTAATTCCATCAATTTTTGGAGTGGGAAATTTATAACTTTCAAAGTTATAATAATTTAAATTTAAAATTTTGATTTTCACTTATTTGAATTCTTTGCTAACTCATCACGACTTAAAAACCTATAAATAAATTGTAAACAAACACTTTGATTTTTAAAACTTTATTGCACAAAAGATATAAGGCGAGTTTTTAAATCTTCTGATGTTGAGTGAATCTTCATGAGAGCAAATCCTTCTTTATGAGGTATACAAGCGTGGAACCCTGTGATTCCTTTCACAGGAACAGCATAACGAAATCTTTTATCCATTTTGACTCGGTGTTTTGAAATTTCCTCTTTCGAAGCAAAGTTTACATTAATTCCACTAACATTAATAATAGACTTTTCAGTGAATGTTCATTTAGTTGTAAATATTCAATGAAATTCTACACCGTTATTAATATACCTGAAATATTTCTCTCAATCCACGTGAACAACTTTCTCGGAGTTTGAATTTGCTCTGAGCTCTGCAATTGCAAACTAGAGCGAGCTGCACCTCTTATACAATTACTCGGCCCTTTTCCATGCGATGTAGCGAAGAAATGCAACTCTGCTGGTACTCCAAAATCTTTTTCATGCAAACATAAATTCTGAATGTTGATTTTTTTTTGTATTAATTTGCTGCACCGTCTGATAAGTAGTAGATATTATTCAGATTTCCAACTTTAAAAAAAATTAATGAATGCCGGAAATAATTAACAGCAGTCGTGTTGTTGTTTAACTCGTCAGAGATAACAACAAAGTTCAATGGTTCGACGAGATTTGTTTCAGTCGACTTGAAATAACAAGCGAAAGGGTGAACCATGGCTTGTGAATTGTTCCAGTGTATAGCTTGGACACTATTTTGTAAAACGAAGCTATAGTTTTCAGAAAAATCTGCAGCTACGTTAACTTCCCCCAGACCAATTTGATCTTTGATGGTTCGAAAGTGTTCAGATTGCTTCCGAGCAATATAATGGTGAAAGGACCTTCAATTTTTCAATCAAAAGTTCCGTAAAATTGTCTGCAGGTGAGATAATGGTTTGGAGCGAGCATCTGTCAACTTGAACCAACTGTTGATATGTAACTTCTTAAATGCAGTTCATCTCAAATAAATTGTTTATCAAATCTTGCAGTTCAGTAATATCTGGACAGTTACTACACTTCCCAAAATGATAGTCCTCTGTTGGTGGCGAGCATTTTAAGCAGGAAAAAAATCTTTAAATTCTGTTAACATTTTACTTCCAAATGTTATTGGTATTAACTTTGCGCCTGTCGGAATCAATTTTAAGTTTTCATGAATAGTACACACACAAACTGTACGAGTTCCTGCAGCGCCAGCTAATACATTCTTTTGGCAAATTCAGCAAATTTTGAGAAAGATACTTTCATATCAGGTTACCTATAATAAATAAAATACTGTTATCTCTATTTTACAATTGCGCTATATACAAATATAAATAAATATTTATCCTTACCACTCACGAAAAAGGTAATATCTCATATAAGTTTCCCAAAACTAATCTTTTTTGTTTGTGAACTCTCTTGCCGTCAACTGGAGTACTAACAAAATCTTTCATTCCCGGCATTTCTCTGCTGATGTCAGCATCCCGATAAAAATTCAGCATTTGAACGATTGTATTCTGAGGGACTGTATCTCTTAGTTTTGCTTTTGCAGTACACAGAATACCTTCTTCCTTAACCAATTGTTTTGTTTTCAAGGCAAGATGTTTTGTTGCTCCAAATACTTCTTGAATTTTGTACGCACTCCAAGAGAAAGGAAGGGCCGATAGAATGGTGATTTTTTCGTTGTTAGAATTTGCTAATTGAATCTTTTCCTTTAATTGTGAAATTATTTCTTTTCCTGCTTCTTGACAATTGAAATTAGCACCTTCATCTACAAAAAGTAAAATCTGATTAACTTTAAAATTACGTTAGTATTATAATTTACGAAAATGTCATATTAATTTACCTTCATCTTGACCTTCATTATCAGTTGGCTCGGCATACAAAAGTTTGTCAAAAGCTTCCTTGTAAAATGATGTTATTTCCTTCATTTTATTTTCTCTATATTTAGCGGAGAGCAATAATTTTATGTGGACTGGGCCGAGACGACTGTTTGCGCCGGCATAGGGCACTTTTTCCGCGTGTTAGGAGACTACCATGTTCTTCAACTTGGCGGCCGCTGAGCTGCCTGTCTTGATCCGAGAACAGGAGATCTTGGATGGCAGAGCATTTAATTTTTGTTGTGGTTTTGTTGTTGAGTTTGATTTAATTTTGTTTCATTTATGAGTAAATGAAACACGTGTTCCCGTCTCAGAGACGAACCTGCTCCTTCCGCACTCATGACCGTAGGTTTCTCTCGACCCTGCAACTTAATTATTGAAATTTTCCTCTTTGGACATTGGTTTCAAAGGAGCGACAAATTGTCAAGTCTCAATAAACACACACACACATACACACAGAAGCGCTATGATGCGCAAGGTAACAATCTACGCCAGAGAAAGGAGGAATCAAAATGTGATAAAAACATTTGTTGTTGAATCGTTCTGTTGAGCATCTAAATGACAGGTAAATGTATTCTTCACACCATATTTCGTAAATAACATTTGCATTACTGTGGCGCAGTGGTTAGTGCGACATCTAATCTAAACGTTCTGGGCTCTAGTCTCACAAGGGCATAGAAAGCATTGTAATCGTGAAAAAATTCGAAAGCGAGATTTCGACGGAAATATTCCCGGACGATCCCTGATTCTGAAAAGTTTTTTTTTTTTTTTGCATAACGTTCATTCTCACTTTATGCTGCAGACAGAGAAACGTACATGAGAAAGTATGTTTACTTGTAATATTATTTGTAGCAGACCTATATTAAACTGTCATGAATTGTAGCAGATCTATATTGAACTATTATACTTTAGTTTCTGGTGGAACCTAGATTCACGCTTTATCTAGGTGTAGTTACAAATGTTCGGAAATTGCTTATTTGGATGTTTATGTAATTCAGGATCCTCTGCTTATATAAAGTATCCCTTGTGGGGATCGAACCCACAACCTTTGGATTAGAAGTCCAACGCGCTATCCAGTGCGCCAAAGGGACTTGAATTAGTGTAGTAAGACTTCGTAATTAGGTGTCAAAAGGTGTTCAACCTATTTTGGTGTTCGGTCAAACGATTACACAGCCCGCGTTTTACGGCGCTTTGTTAGGTTTGCAAACATTTTCAGACATCAGTTCTTTCGTTTCATGATCTTTCGTAAATTATAATAACTATGGTAAACATTAAATGAAAAAATTTTGTCCTTAAAATCGTAAATTATTTCTCTCAGTACTGTTTCACATTTTACGCGCTGCTACAACCGTAATTCCCGCCGAGAAACGAATCCGAGACTCCTGCTTATATCGGAGATGTGTTAACCACTACACCATCCACTTATCTTCCACAATCGCGCCCCATTTCACCCAAGGGACGTATTTTTATGCTTTCGATGCGTACGTGATAATAGTTTCAATGCAAATTTTATGTAAAATGAAGATGACGACACTGAAGGGCAAATGAGGCGTTGAATTTTAATGTGCGCATTCCAAATACGAGTAATTAAGCATTGAGGATTGTTCACGACTACAATTATTATTTACCTGACGACGACAGTAAGGAACTAATGATTTTTTGTGGGATTTTAGAGCTCGTCAACGTCAAGGTCATTAGAGCCCTTAAAACCAATGAAGCGATATGATATTCAATTAAAATGTTCTACATACAAGGTCAAAAAATATATTTCAATTAAATGAGTTATTAAGGTTTCAAACGAAATAAAGAAACGTTTTAATGAGGAATATTAACTGTTCTTGCTTTTGTGTCGGTCATTCACTGAACCCAAGAATCAAAAGTTAATATAAAATAGCGGTAACTTGCAAACGAATGGCCAGGAGAAAATATATGCGAAGGAGTGAAACAGTCAAATATGAACAAAACTATCATCTATCAGGGACAAGATAAAATTTGTAGCTTTTCATTTCCATGTCTCAGTTTAAATAGCTGTGATGTAAGGAAAGTTCACCCTCTGCGGTTAACAACCGCAGTGGTAATGCTCGGATACAGCAGTCTGGATCCTATCTAGACGCTGTTCCTCCGATCTCGGTAAAAAATTACTATGGGTCTAGTGAGTAAACTCACACAAAAACTGAGCCTTACTGGGACTCGTCATTCGTGGTCCTTAGCTGACCGGAACGATATACATACATACATACATACATACATACATACATACATACATACATACATACATACATACTAACA